>WBNM01022380.1:0-274874 GCA_013399055.1 Ramphastos sulfuratus | reverse complement strand
GACACAAGGCCTGGGTGAGACCACCACCTCAAGTCTTGACTCCTGCCAGTCCGATGTATTTAAACACAAAAGAGGAAACGTTAACCATAGGTTACCCTCCTTTACCCTTATCTCCACCTAATGAGGTGTTTGAGCTTATGCATTTACTTTTATGAGTGTAGGCATCTACTTATTTCACTGGCCAAGTATTTATGTGTCTGTCTGGTGTTTACACATATGTACAAGCTTTGATTTAAGTTAGCATGAATCTTGTAACTGTCCAATCTGTAATTAAGTTGCTGTTTTATTACAACATGCTTTACAGAATCACTTGTTAATCTTTAAGTTGGCTAATCATTAAGTGCTGCTAAAATCAACCTTTGATTTATCTCATTCTGTTAATAAAACTTAAATTGCCACTAATTCAAACCGTGTCAAACAGATCTATCTGTAACACAGAACTCAGCTGTTTTTCGTTTTTTGCTCCACCTTCCTCAGCAGCACCATCCAACACTCATCCCTGAAGCACAGATGGAACTGACTCAACAAATCTCCACCTGGAGAATATCAAAACCTAGACAGAGTTGAAATAGCACTGAAACTGAGAGGGGGAGAGAGAGAGGCTTAACATAAAATCAGGAAAATTAATCAAATGCTGGAACAGAGTTAGCACACCAGTCTTCCTTTTTTCTCCCTCACCCTCCCTTGGGTTGCCTGAAACCCACATCAAGCATGGATGTTCATTTATTTCAGACTCCTGGAATATAAGTTCATGCACTAAAAAGTGCAAATGGGTTTATGGAGCTATGACTCATAGAATCATAGAATCAACCAGGTTGGAAGATACCTCCAAGATCATCCAGTCCAACCTATCACCCAGCCCTATCCAATCAAATAGACCACAGCACTAGGTGCCTCATCCAGTCTTTTCTTGAACACCTCCAGGTATGGTAACTCCACCACCATCCTGGGCAGCCCATTCCAATGGCAGATTACTGTCTCTGTGAAGAACTTCCTCCTAATATCAAGCCTATACCTCCCCCAGCACAACTTGAGACTGTGTCCCCTTGTGTTGCTGGTTGCCAGGGAGAAGACACCGACCCCCACCTGGCTACAACCTCCTTTCAGGTAGTTGTAGACAGCAATGAGGTCCCCCTGAGCCTCCTCTTCTCCAGGCTAAACAACCCCAGCTCCCTCAGCCTCTCCTCATAGGGCTGTGCTCCAGGCCCCTCACCAGTTCCANGTCCAGGTAGACTACATCCACAGCCTTTACTGCATTCATCAGGCAGATAACCTGATCATAAAAGGAGATCAGGTTGGTCAGGCAGGACCTGCCCTTCCTAAACCCATGCTGGCTGGGCCTGATCCCTTGGCCATCCTGTAGGTGTTTTGTGATGGCACTCAGGATGATCTGTTCTATAACCTTGCCAGGCACTGAGGTCAGGCTGACAGGTCTGGAATTTCCTGATTCCTCCCTCTAGCCCTTCTTGTGGATGGGCGTCACATTGGCAGCTTCCAGTCTTCGGGGACCTCCCCAGGATGGATGGATCCCATCTGGTCCCATGGACTTATGAGGATCCAAGTGGCTCAGCAGCTCTCTTACTGCTTTCTCCTGGATTACAGGGGAACTATACTGGTCCCTGGCTCCATTTGTCAGTTCAGGAGGGCAGTTGTCCTGGGGACGACCTGTCCCACTATTGAAGATTGAGGCAAAGAAGGTGCTAAGTACCTCTGCCTTTTCCTCATCTTTTATTATTCCCCTCTGCATCTAATAAGGAGTGTAGGTTGTCCTCGCCCCTTCTTTTGCCGTTAATATATTTATAGAAACATTTTTTAATTCTCCTTTACAGCAGTGGCCAGAGGCACAGAAGGAAACACTTTTACCAACACTCTGGCCTTACTCAAAGCCCATTTCTCAAGGGTGGTCCTGAAATCAACGGCCTGGAGAAAACACTTGGGTCCCTGCTGCCAGACCCAGACAGGAGGACACTGATCCAACCAAAATTCTTCTGCCAAAGAAGATCCATCCTGCAAGACCACTGAGACTTCAGGCCTCCGTGTGGTAAATGGTGAGAATAAACAAAACCCTACCTTTCCTAATAACCTTTTGGCCTCAAGTAGCAAAAAAGGGCCCAGAACATTGTCAGAGCAGGAGGCTACTCTAATGCCCATTGCCAAACAAAATGTTCTTAAGACTCCAGCAAGCTTTTCTGGGAAAGGATTTTTCTCTTCACAGAAAGCTCTTCTTAACACTTTTCAGAGTGACTGTCAGGTGGGTGATTGCTTTGATTTTCAGCATTTTCTTCCCCTGTGCCCACCACCATGTGGAGACAGCAGACACAGACAATCTGCTGACGTACCAGGTGCCACCAAAGGGAACAGCTGGGAGATGGGAAGCTCTTCATACCAGCCTTTCAGCTGGGCTTTCAGTACAGTGGTGTGCAAGTTAAATGTGATGGAAGAAAGCCACTTGCTTGAGATTGCACAGGTGACAAAGGGAAGCAAACCCCAAACTCCTAGCACAGCCTCCACATCATGTTTTCCTACACGTGTGCCAGCACTCAGTTTAGGAGCTGCTTAGCTCCACTGTTCAAGGCAAGATTAATCTTTAGGTTATGTTTTTGTACAGCACCTAACACAGTAAACCCTTCTGCTTGACTGCAGCATTATCACAACACAAATAGTAAATAATAATCAGGTTAAAGATAGTACTGAATTAAACCAGAGCAATGTGCCTGTTGGAGGCCAAATGGTACAGAGTGCCAGCTCAGGCAACCGGCTCTCAAAACTGAAAGAGAACATTCCTCGGCAGTAAAATAAACACTATTCTTTTTCTCTTGAGCTAGATAAAGCATTGTGTGCTGCTGATAAATCCATATGGTTTGCTTGCTTGCAGAGGAAAACATGAACAACAATTCCCCAGATTTCTTCCTCAGAAGTTGCATTATCAATAAATGCCTGTGATATCAGCTGGGCTCTTTAGCCCACACATCCGGCCAGTATCTTAATTGCAATAACTTCACGTCCCAAAAAGCCGATGCAGTGATATACAAGGGACCTGATTCCAACCCCTAGCCTCTCAGAGCCCGGAAAGTCTTTCAGCATTCCTGCAAACTTACATAAGAGAGAGGGAGCAGATAACATTGTATGCTTGCAGTCAAACATGCAGGATGCTTGTGCCCTCTTGCAGAAAGGAGTAAAAGAATGGCCTTTTAGGAAGTTGTTCTGAATTAGAAAATGGCCTTATTACTGAAGAATTTGGAGTGCAAAAACAAGGACCTCTGGGATTATCCAAATTTTTTCAGCTCTCCAAAATTACTTCATTGCAACTTTTTCCGCAGTGTCTGACAGCCCAAAACCTACTGAATAAACAGACAAAATACTGTATATGGGCTTTGTATACACAGAGCTAGGACTTACTGGCAGCATCATATGAAGTGGACAGAGGACGGACGTGACTCAAGTGGAGAAAGAAAGTCTCTTGACTTACAATGTTTTCCTTAATTTCATTTCTCTTCAGAACTGGCAATTACAGAAAAGAACTGTGAAGCTATATATGTCTGAATGCCATCCCTGGTAAGGCGATTGATGGCCCCACACATCTTTTGAGTGAGAGCAAAGGGAGTCCCTGTCTCTGGGTCTATATAGGAGGGTACTGGTAACATGAGAGTGAAAGGAATCCAATCAACATAATTTTCAAAACATTTAAATTTTCAAAAGCCAGTTACAAGGTCCCACACTAAAGGTTGTTGAAGACACAAAGCATTGAGAAGAATGTGGCCAGCAGATCAAGGGAGGTTCTCCTCCCTCTCTACTCTACCCTGGTGAGGCCACATCTGGAATACCTTGTCCAGTTCTGGGATTCCCAGTTCAAGACAGACAGAGAACTACTTGGGAGGAGTCCAGTGGAGGCTACAAAATGTTGAGGGGACTGGAGGTTCTCTTGGATGAGGGAAGACTGAGGCACCTGGTGCTGTTTAGCCTGGAAAAGACTAAGAGGGGATCATATCAATGCTTATCTATATCTAAAGTATGGATGGCAAGAGGATGGGATCAGACTCTCTTCAGTGGTGCCCAGTGACAGGACAGGAGCCAATGGACACAAAGTGGAACACAGGATATTCCCTGTGAACATGAAAAGCTTTCCTGTGAGACTGCCAGAACACCAGACCCATTCTAAATCTTGAGAAGGACATAGCAGAGCTCGCCAAGATCCAGAGAACAGCTCAGAGACTGCTGATTGGATGATATCCTATGAAGATGGACTAAAAAGTTGAATCATTTCAGTTTGGAGAGAGAAAAGGGGGGGATGTGCAGGAAGAGATGGTAAAGACTTAAAGAATTGCAGAGGTGGTGGATTAGGTGAAGGTAGAAGGGTTATTTACCAAAGTCCTTAATGCTGAAACTGGGGGATGCTGCTGAAACTAGCAAAAAAACAGAGGTAAAAGAGTATGCTTCTCTTGTGTGGCCAACAGTGAAGTTCTGGGATTTGTTGCCACAGAAAGTTTCAGGCAAATGGTGCCTCTGGGTTCAGAGAGATATCAGGTCCACGAGTGAAGGACAGAGAAACCCGTTCCTTATCATCCCTTTTGTGCATCTTGGTTCTCCAAGCAGAAAAGATCACAGAAATTGGTCAGGCCCATTTACTGTCCTTCAATAGCATGAGCAATTCATTGCCACAGTCTGAGGTGCAATACAGGGCTAAATGGACTGCTGGTCTGATTCAGTATGTCTCTCAAGCAGAGACAGATCAGTAGTGATAGCAAAGCTGTAGAGGTTAAACAGACACATTTTTCATGGGTATTTTATGTAAATCATTTAGGCTGCTTTGCAAAGCTCTGCACCACTTCACACACCTGGTAACTCATTGGTAACTGGATTCATTGGAAGCAACCAGTACCATTTACTGCCAGGTGAGCATAGTTTACTGCCCTTCCTCTTGTTCCTGTGCTTCCAGTTGCTATTTGGTCATCAGCAAGAGCTGCACAGCACTGTTTCTCTGCCAGCTTGCAGGCAGAACAGCTTCTTTTGGAAATATGTGAGTATAAATCAATTGAAAACCTGATTTATTGTTTTTCAGAGATGAGTGGCAGGAAGATGTTAATCTGCACTGTTATATAAGTGTACAGATATTGCTGCTTATCCCTTGGATGAGCACAGCTCTGTTGGACAAAAGGGCCCAAAGGGTGGTGGTCAATGGAGTTAAACCCAGCTGGCAGCCAGTCACGAGTGGTGTCACCCAGGGCTCGGTGTTGGGACCACTTCTGTTTAACATCTTTATTGATGACCTTGATGGAAACATAGTGTCAGCAGTAAGTTTGCAGATGACACCAAGTTGGGTGGCAGTGTTGATCTGCAGGAGGGTAGGAAGGCTCTACAGAGGGACTTGGACAGATTGGATGGATGGGCCAATGTCAGTGGCATGAGCTTCAACAAGGCCAAATGCCAGGTCCTGCACTTGGGCCATAACAATCCCAAGCAATGCTGCAGGCTTGGGGAAGTGTGGCTGGAAATCTGCCTGGCAGAAAAGGACCTGGGGGTTGTAATTGACAAGCAACTGAATATGAGTAAGCAGTGTGCCCAGGTGGCAAGGAAAGCAAATGGCATTCTGGCTGGGATTAGAAATGCTGTGTCCAGCAGGAGTAGGGAGGTGATTGTCCTCTTGTACTCGGCTCTGGTGAGATCACACCTGGAGTACCACGTTCAGTTTTGGGGACCTCAGTACAAGAAAGATGTGGAGATGCTGGAGCAAGTGCAGAGGAGGACAGCAAAGCTGGTGAAGGATCTGGAGAATAAATATCAGGAAGAGCAACTGAGGGAGCTGGGGCTGGTTAGTTCAAAAAAGAGGCTGAAGGCAGACCTCATCACTGTCTACAGCTACCTGAGAGGATGTTGTGGAGAGGTTGGTGCTGGTCTCTTCTCACAGTGATAGAACAAGAGGCGATGCCCTCAATCCGTGACTGGGTAGGTTTAGACTGGACATTAGGAAAAAACTTTTTCCCAGGAAGAGTGGTCAGGCATTGGAATGGGCTGCCCAGGGAGATGGTTGAATCACCAACCCTGGATGTGTTTAAAGGTCGTTTGGATGTGGTGCTTGGGGATATGGTTTAGGGTGCGCCTTGCAGAGTAGGAATATTGGTTGGACTTGGTGATCCTGGGGGTCATTTCCAACCTGAATGTTTCTGTGATTCTGTGATAAGGTCTGACCTCATACCAGAGAGTTTCTGTTTAGGAGCAATGAAGAAGAGTGCTGTTGCTCTCCAATAGGTGTTGTTTTGGTTGCATTTTCTTTGAAATTACTTTTGCATCTGTTAGTACCACTGGGCTCATGACACATGGACATACAAAAGAATGAAGAAGTGAGCTGGCATTGGTGTACTTCAGTTTGTAATGAGAGTAGTTAATTGCTACACAATTTAAGGCTAAGCAAATTCTTACCTGAGATATTTTTGGGAGAGGTCAGAATGAGAGTGATCTTGCAGGCTTTGGTCAGCTAAAGGTGTAATGATGTATGAGTTTTGTAATGGGAATACTATTTTCTGGATTTAAGTTCTTGGATTTTTCCCTAGGGCTGTAGTTTTGCTCCTTTATCTTCCTTGAGACTGTTATTAGCACCCAAAAGAGTTTCTGCATTTTGTTGCACTGTTGGGATGCTTTGGCTGCATGAGATGGGTGGCACTTTATGATGTAATTCCTCAGTGCTTGCATGGTCCCTGTAGATTGGGAGAAAATGCTGCACAGAAGCAGTAAGACTTGAATGCAACTAAACCCATCTATCCAGCTCTAATCACTATTTGTCTATTTTAAGTAAACTCAAGTGCTGTCAGCTTTTAAAAGTCTGCTCTAGCCTACAGCACAGAACTGTGCTTCACTCTGTGAAGCAGAAAATAGTATCAATGCAGTCAGGTCATCACTTTCTGAACTCAGAGTCTGATATGCAATTTGCAAGAAATATTCCTATTTGTTGTCAGACAAAGTAGTTTTTACAACATTAAAATACTGTTGTAGTAGAAGGAAGTTAAGTTCTTGAATTTAAATGTGCCATAACACACACAATCTAAAGTTCATTTGAGGAGCTTCTCTCTAATTGCAGCTACTTGAAAATGTATTAATGACCCTGCATTTTATGTGACATATTACTACTGTTTGTAAAAGTTGGACCTTGTTACCACAGAGTCCTGTGCAAGCAAGGTCTTTTCTTGCCCCAGGTAGTCCAACCTTTTGTTCAAAAACATATAAGCAATATATCTAGGTCATGTATAGGAATATGAGATAAAATAGAGAATGAAATGTACTGACTGCCAGGCCAGTTCTGTGTGTTTGTAGAAAGTACAGCAGAGGCAGATTTGTAGATCACATTAAAGTCTTTACTTCTTACACTTTGGAAAATATAAGCAATACTTCTAGCAGTTGTGCCAAAAGAATTTGCTTCTTCCTGGCAGTTACTCTCATCTACCAGGTGTGTGTGGTCTCTTCCCTTTCTAAGGTTGCCCTTTTGTTCTGACTTCTTTAGCCAAAAAGAAAAAAAAAAAAAAGGCATCTGGACAGCTTTAGTCTGTTAAATAGTCCACATTACTTACACAACTATTCTCCTCACTGACCCTTAACAATTTAGTAGCTATGAACTTTAAGAGGCTCACTCTTAATCTTTGGTCTTCAAAGGAGCTGGAGCTGCTGCAGAATGTGGCACTTTGATTGTGGCTTTCCCTGATTTTTAGAGACCCACCTTTGTTGGATGGTCACTTCCACACTTTTATCTAGATGCAGACAATGGTAAAATTTACGCAAATTACATAGACCTGTCTGAGGGCTTTCATTACTCCCCAGTGCTTTGCTCTTCTCCTGGCACAAGCTCTCTCAAACAATCTGTTAAATAGCAGACTGCTACCTGAGGGATAAAAATGTTCTGAATCCTTTGATGGTTAGCAGTTAGGCTTGATGATCTTAAAGGTCTCTTCCAACCAAAATGATTCTATATTTCTATGCAGAGCCCAGAGTGCTGTGGCTCAGGAGTACAGTTTTTGTATCTTTACTCTGAGGGAAAAGTGGTGTTCAGGTAATGTGCTGAAATGATCTCACCGTGGTTTCAGGGACTGTCTGTCTGTGATCTGTACAGATAACTTGCTTCCTTTGGGTTCAGCCTTGACATTTCAGGGAAACAGTTATTTTCAGCAGGACAAGGCTGTTATGTCCTCAGGGGGGTTTTTTATCCCCCCTCCCCAGGCTAGTAGTGTTCTGCCATAGTTTCGTAAGTGGAGAGTTTCCTGTTTCTTACTCTCCTTGATTTCTTAGTAGAGCTGTGCTCTGTGTAGTAAGCATAGAGGACAACTGTGGACATGGTTGTCAAACTAGACTGACTCAAAGTACTGATATTTAAGGGCTGTGAATTTGATCATTCCTTATTGCTCTAAGATGCATGTAACTAGCTCTGTGGCAGAGACCTGCATGTCTGCCTGTGAATGGCAGCTCAGTACCAAGGAAGAGTTTTCTCCCTGGGGACAGACACCTGTAAACTTAATTCAGGCTTCCTTGGAGGTGATGTTGCTCTTTCCCACTTGTGCTGCTAATTGCAGCAACCATGAGACATGGGATATAAACAGGGATGTTCATTCCCATTCTGGATGTTCATTCTGGAACAAGTGGTTAAGATATGGCATCATATTTCTTCTCCCAAGTAACAAGCAGGAGGACAAGAGGAAACAGCCTGAAGCTGGGCAAGGTTTAGGTTGTATATTAGGAAAAAAAAAATCTTCACTGAAAGGATTCTCAAACCTTGGAACAGGCTCCCAGGGGAAATGGTTGAGTAGAGTTGACATCCTTGGAGGAATTGAAAAGACATGTAGATGTGGTGCACAAGCACATGGTTTAGTGGTGATCTGGCAGTGCTGGGTTAATGGTTGGACCAAAATGATTCCATGTCAACTTAGAAAAACTTTTTAAAACCCCCAACCAAACAAAACCCAAACCAAAATAAAACAACCAAACAAAAAACCTCCCCCACACAAAACCCAGTGACACACATACACACACCTTCCCCCCCGCCCCCGAAAAATGACAAAAAACAACAACAAAAAAAAAAACCACCCACCAACACAAAAGGGAAAGGATCACATTGCAAAAGTAGTTTCCTTGCTGTTTCTAGACTGCAGAAACGTAGACCAAGGTGTTAGCTATTGGTAGTGCATTGTGCTAGAATTGTGTGTGGACATGGCTGTGCTTCTCTCTCCAGGAACATCAGTGATGCATGTGGGTTGCTGGCTTCCCTTGGATGGTTGCATAAACATCAGCGACTGCCGTCAGGATCAAGATGCAAGGGCTCATGCAGGGTTTCTGTGTGCTCAGAAGCCTTGACTTGGTTGTGCGACATTCCTTCATATCCTGTCCTCTCTTGCTGACCTTTCTTCCTTGTTTTCCATGTGACTGACAGCCCCTTAAAACACAAAGCAACAGGATAGTGTCAGATGGTGGGAGGAAACATTGTCATCGGTTTGGGATATCATTATTGAAACAGCTTCAAGTTATCAACAGCTTGAATGGGGAAAAATGCTGATATTTGTTTTTTGCCTTGCATACTATTCCCCATTCATTAATCGGTTTCTTGACTCTTCTGACCTACTTTCCTGCAAGTAATAGTTCTGTGGAAAATCTAATATTTCTTATCCTGATGTCTGTATTGCTGGACTGAAGATTTCCACTTCTGCTTCCTGACAAACTCTTCTAAGACACTCCTGACTGTAACTAGACAAGACCTTTTATTCCTATGAGTTTGGAAACTGTATCGTAATCTTCCCCTTTTACTGACTTTTCTTTGTTACTCATCACAGCTGCTAGGAGA
Source organism: Ramphastos sulfuratus (assembly GCA_013399055.1). NCBI lineage: Eukaryota > Metazoa > Chordata > Aves > Piciformes > Ramphastidae > Ramphastos > Ramphastos sulfuratus. Next base: position 265,060 of record WBNM01022380.1, on the reverse strand, counting down.
ACTAAAATACAGTTCTGGAGGAATTATTTGATTTTGCTCAGCTCCTAGGTACAGTGGAGGTGACATTGTACTAGGTTGCTTGCTGATAGAGTTCTCACACTAATTACCCATATAAAACATTACCAAGAAAGGTTTGACTGTAGTTATTCGTGTCCCAAAGCCTGACATTTATTTAATAGTCACACAGTTTTGCAAACATTTATTAATTACATTCTCGGCATCCTGGTCTCTTTAATTTTTCAGTTTTAACTCGGTGCTATAATAGTGACTGGTTTTAATAAGACAATTAATAGCCTCACTTCAGCATTGTATAAACTGAAAGATAAAGAGATTGCATCAGGCAGCTGCCTGACCAGGCACTGCATATGCAATAGAGAGAGAAATTAGGTCTGCATCTGTCTCCTTCAATTCTATTTTGACAGGCAGAGTGATCTTGCTTTTTGATTCTCTAAGTTCATCTAGAGTATCTCTAGGCAAGAGAATAACAAAAACTGGGAACAAGCAGTTGGTAGGCAAATAGGAACTTCCTTTTTCCCTCCGAAGATCTAAGGCAGAATGCTAAGTGATGAGAAATTTCTCATTGAAGAGATGCTGGGAGTTGAGCTGCATTAACGTGTTGCCAACACCATGGGGAGTAAGAAGTATTTGTGTGTAATCCTCAAGTAGAGAAACTAGCTTTAGGAGCATAGAGAGTAGAGAGAACATTACCCAGGAGCTTCGCTGTATCACAAATATGGTGGTGTAGATGCAACAGCTCTAGTCATTGCCAGCTGAAGAACTACATAGGCAGGTTATTTCCAAATAATAGGCTTGGTATCCTTTGAAGATCGGAGAATCCACCAAGCTTAGCCCATGGTTGACAGTACGGGCCACAGATAGTCCTGCCCTGAGCCATAACCTGTGATTCAGTTTCATTGTTGGCCAGTCTGAGGTCACCATGCTCCTGCTCACTCTCCCCCTCCAGCACCTCTCTGCACTTGTATTTATGCTCCATCCTTTGTGCTAGCTCTGCTGATTGTGACACCAGCTTGAAATTACCAAAAGAAGGGTAGTTTCCAGTCTGCTGTGCACCTGCAAAGCACTGAATGAGCTAGGAGACGAGAAGGCTGCCCTTGGTCTGAGTGAAATCACCAGCTTGTAGTCTGGATCACCTTAAAAGTGTCTCTCTTAGAGACCACATATAGTGCTGAATCAGAAATGCTGACATTCAGTGACTCCTATTGTTGCTTTTGTTTTGTACCTGGGATAAATCAGCATATTTAGGAGCCCAACATTACCTTCAGCTATGTCAGTAGAACATCCTTCCTTTTGAGAGAAAAGGGTTTTTTTCCCTCTTCTCATAAGTTGAAAACCTTGAAGAAATCTACAACTGGCCATGGAGTTCCAGTGATACGAGGACAGGGGTTTCAAAAGTGAAATGGCATTTGCATACCTTCCCCTAAAGTAATAAATTAGCATTTATGATGTTTAAACCCATTACCACAGGCTCTCAGTGGTGGCAGCAAAGCTAAGTTTTTTAGTAACTACAGCATGCAGTGCATAAAAACAAGACTCAAATTCCAGCCACCAGCAGGCAGTGTTCAAAGGGCACGGGCAAGAAAGGGAGAGGTGGTGTGATTTATGTATCACCCCTCCACCCATTTGTGAAGGTGTGATTGATGTATCTGAAGACTAGAAAAAGAAAATAATATGGAAGTAACAATTTAAAGGAACTAGTAGTAGGTCAGTTGTAAAATCACTGGTGAAAAGCAGAGTTAAAAGCTATAGTGGGATATTTTGGAAAGCTGGTGGTTCTTCTTGCAGCAATGAATTTTTAACTGTCTTTATTGTAAACAGTTTTTTTTTCTACATGTGAAATTGTCTAAATCCTGCTGAAACCAGTGAAAACTTGTTGGTTTGGTTTGGATTTTTTATTTGGATTTTTGTGGTGGTTAGGGTTTTTTTCCTGTCATACCACAGAAAAAAATCCTTTCTCCTCCAATGTTCTGCTCTGTCACCATTTTATCCTGTGTTTTACTACCTGATAATCTTCCAGCTGAAGACTTTTATACTTAGAATGTTGACCTTGTGCTTGTATTCTGCAACTATTCACAACATCTGACATCTTTCTTGTTGCTAACACTTTGTCATGGTATTCAACCTTATAATGACTACAGCCTTGAGCTCAGCAAGGCCCTGTCCACTCTTCCAGCTCACAGAACTTGTGCAGGTATCAGGTATAATCTTGTCCTGCACATTTTAAGGCCTTACAATGAAGATGACAAATGATGATGAGGGCAAAGTATTGCTTTAAAGTGTGTCCCACACATCCAAGGAGGTTCTTCACCCCCTCTACTCTGCCCTGGTGAGACCATATCTGGAATATCATGTCCAGTTTTGGGCTCCCCAGTTCAAGAGAGACAGGGACCTGCTGGAGAAAGTCCAGTGGAGAGCCACAAGGATGACTGGGGGACTTGAGCATCTGCCCTGTGAAAAGAGACTGAGAGCCCTGGGGCTGTTTAGTCTGGAGAAGAGAAGACTGAGAGGAGATTTCATCAATGTCTATAAATATCTGAGGGGTGGGGGTGTCAGGTGGATGGGGCCAATCTCTTTTTGCTGGTCAGCAGCAACAAGACAAGGAGCAGTGACTACAAGTTGGAACATAGAAGGTTTCACCTCAACATGAGGAGAAACTTCTTTACAGTGAGGGTGACAGAGCACTGGAACAGGCTGCCCAGAAAGGTTGTGGAGTCTCCTTCTCTGGAGACTTTCAAAACCCACTTGGATGTATTCCTGTGTGAACTACCTTAGGGAATCCTGCTTTGAGAGGAAGGTTGCAATGCTAATAGAGTGTGTCAACTTACCAGCCTCTATTACTGACACACTGGAAGGAAGCAGAGGGCTTTGATTCCTAAAAGCTACATGAATGCTGCAACTGTCATAATGGTAGAAAAGCAAACTTGAAAGCCTTGGAGCAGCAGCAGAGACAAACACACAAGCATGGTGGAACAGAGTGCATCAGCTAAGAGCTCTTGGAAAAAGTTAGTCTGGGGGATGATGACATGACAGCAATATAAATAAGTGAAAGGAAATAGCATGAAAGAAAGGAAGAGAGTTATCTGGATTATCTAGAAAGTGGCTGGACAGAGTTTGGCCTAAAATTAAAAATGGAAAAAGAATCAGGCTAGACATAAAGAAAAAAATCCCTAACCTTGAGCATGACTGGAATAGACTAAAACTGTAGCAGGGGCAATAACATGGGTGGGTGAGACTAGATAGGATAAGACAATGGCAAGAATAAAATAAGGAAACAATCTTTGTTGTGTGGGCGACTGAAGTGGGTGATCCATCTCATGTTTTTCCAAGCCTGGCTGTCTATATATAGTTCAAGAGATGTAGTAAGTAAAGCTCACTCACTTGTCAGAGGTGGTTGGCTATGACACCACACCACAGCAAGCTTCCTGTGCCCAGTTTCAAAGAGATGCAATTGTGAGGGAGGTTCACTAGGCCAGGACTTACCAGAGGTCAGGTTGCACAAAGTGCCATGAAATAGAGAAGCAATGAACCACCAGCCTCAGCTGTGCTTCTCTGCTCTTAGAGGTTTGGGGTGTTTCAAACTGCAGCTGGAACAGTTGTCTTGGATGCCTAAGTTGCCCTGAACTGCCCAAGTTTATTTTCAGACCCATCAGCCTTGCACCAGCTTTGTTATTCATATGTCTTGCACCCTTTAAACAAACCATTTCATCTCACACCACCTCCAGTGTGATAATGTGGACTGGAAAGCTGTCTAGCTGGAAGAAATCTGGAGGTTGTAGTTGATAAGCAACTGAATATAAGCAAGCAGTGTGCCCAAGTAGCAAAGAAAGCCAATGACGTCCTGGCTTGGATTAGAAATGCTGTGTCCAGCAGGAGAAGGGAGGTGATTGTCCCCATGTACTCAGCTTGGTCAGGCCACACCTCCAGTACTGTGTTCACTTTTGGGCACCTCAATACAAGAAGGATGTGGAGGTGCTGGAGCAAGTGCAGAGGAAGGCAACAAAGCTGGTGAAAGGTCTGGAGAATAAATCTTATGAGGAGTGACTGAAGGAGCTGGGGATGGTTAGTTTGAGGAAGAGGAGGCTGAGGGGAGACCTCATCACTGTCTACAGGTATCTGAAAGGATGTTGTGGAGGGTTTGGTGCTGGTCTCTTCTCATGGATAATTAGTGATAGAACAAGAGGGAATGGCCTCAAGCTGTGACTGGGTAGGTTTAGACTGGACATTAGGAAAATTTTTTTCCCAGGAAGACTGGTCAGGCTTTGGAATGGGCTGCCCAGGGAGGGAGTTGAGTCACCAACCCTGGATGTATTTAAAGGTCATTTCGACGTGGTGTTTGGGCATGTGGTTTAGGGTGTACCTTGTAGAGCAGGGATATCGGTTGGACTTGGTGATCCTGAGGGGCTTTTCCAACCTGAATGTTTCTGTGATTCTGTGACTGTGCACCCCAGCAGATGATATTAACATCTGGCTTCAGGCTCACTAGCATCAGTTTCACACACACACACACACAAAAAAGAAAAAAACAGCACCTGTTTTGTTTTGTACTCTGTACAGCGGAATGAGAAAGAATAATACCAAAAAAATGAAGGCTATGAGAAGCATGAATTTGCCATGCTGCTTTTTTTGGTTGCTTATGATGTCAGGGTTTGGGAATTTTTTTGCTTCAAATATGTGTTAATGCAACCTCAACCTGCTTCAGAAGGGGACCAAATAAAAATGTCTATTAGAAGACCTTTTGGCTCTGTTTGTTTTGTGTGGGAATTTCTTTAATTTTGCAGGGATAGGCCCATATTAGGCTAAAATGGACCTTGAAAGGAAGTGAGCCTCAATGTGCCTTCAGGTCCATTCCCTCAGCCCAGACAGGAGTGGAGGAGAGATCTTGAAATTCTCTTTTTTGCAACGAGAAGGGGTCTGTATTTCTAACCTATCAAGTCCTTTTCCCCATACTTGACACTTGGCAGGCTCTGCAGAGAGTTGCAGTTCCATGCCAGAGACATACCAAAAGGGAAGAAGCAAGGCTTTGAAGTACTGCCATGTACCATGCACATTATGCACCAAGGCACTTGTGCCACACCCCATGGGCAGCAGGTATTGGTGTGCAAGTATTCAGGTGGTGATCATCTTATGTGTGCATGGATCTTTATGTGAGAAATACTGATCCTGTCCCCCAGCAACCTGAGAGCTTTGCTGCTCAGAACAAACACCACAAATCTGGAGGAGTTTCTCAGGAAAGCAAAGCAAACCGTGGGCTGTCTGTGAACCCTGAGGAAGGAAGACATTGAAAAGGTGGCAAATGCTTCCTTAAAGCCAAAAAGTAAAAGGACTGAATTTCATTGAAGTTGTTCCTGGTGGCAAGGAAGGAAGGAAATGCTGTAGTCTGTGTTTGGTGGGGAGGGGTGTGTATGACAACAGACACGCAACATGTTTTCCAAATCTCCTTCAAAGGGGGAATTACACAAAAAATTCATAACTGAAATACAGTGTTGAGGACAGCTTTAAATCTCCTTTGAGATGTGAGATCTAAGCTTCAAGACATCCAGAAAAGCCAGGGTTCCTGAAGCCTCTGGTCTTCCAGCTGGGCTCAACCCAGAGATGACCTGCCCTGGAGCAGGGATCCCTGCAGCCCTCAGCTCCCCAGTGTTATGTCAGGTAACCCAGCAGGAAACACCTCTGGGACCCAGTCCTGTTTGTGCTTTATCAGAAGATTGTCAACCAGATCCATTTCCTAAAGACATTTTCATTTTGAATTGCCCTTTTCCAATCTGTTTGACTGGAAAATTCCTAATGTGCCCTAGCTGTTATCCAAGGACACTGGAAAAACTAAAAGATAGCAAGTTCAAAGCTGGAAGAAAAAAAAAAAAAGAACTATTTTCTCCTTGCATGATATAACTCAACTATGAAACTCATCCCTTGACCTCAGTGACAGCATGCAGTAATTCATCAAGAGTAAGAATGGGCTGGGGATGTATGCTCATGATGACTATATTTGTAATGCTACAAAAGTAGGTTTGTGGAGGACTGTTTCAGCTTAAAATTTTAATGATGCTGTAATGGGATGAAGTGTCTGCTGTCTTATATGTAGGTACATGGTGCAGAGGCAGTTCCTTCTGGTTCTCCCATATGTACACACAGCAAGTTTTGCTGTTGGTCATTATAAGAGCAACTGTACTGGTTTACTAGGATCTCATCCTGATTTGATGGGAGAGGCTTAAATGTTAAGCTTCTGTATTAAATGGTAAGTCTTATCATTGATGCATTGAAGATGTTAAATCTGAACGTTTGTTCTCTTGATGTTCTGAGTTGCCTTAGCTCTCATTGGAAACAGAAAATAAGGATTGTTCTCTTCATAGGGGTTTAGGTCCATGTTGAGACAAAGGAGATGGGGAATGGGCAGCAAATACTTCTGGGGTGTCAAATATGTACAAGGCAATTGTGGGTACAGTGGATCCCAGAAAGGGAGGGGATGCTGTAGGAGGAATTGGATGTTTGTCTGATGACACTCTGAATTCCTGAACTGCAATGACACAGGTCAGGTTTACACAGACAGATGTTGCCACCTCGTTAACTTTTCTGGGTGGGTAATGTTGGTGCTTCTGGCATAGATAAATCGCCTTTGGGCATGACTCATCTCATCTAATTTTAGCTGCTTAAGACTAAGTCTAGTCATCCAGAGTCCCTGTATCTTCATCAGAGAGAGTGAAGCCTGTCTGTTGGGTGATTCACCCTGCTTGTCTCTGATATCTGTCATAAAATGGGTTGAATCATCCCTTTCCACTGCAGCAGGAGCCCAGACACACAGGGTCATGCCTGGTCGCTGATGCTGAGATGGCTCATGTGAGGTGAGACATATCTCCCTCCCTGGCTAGCTGTGCTCATACCTAAAAGCACAAATAGGTATTTTTTAATTAACGGGAAGTAAATTGTACAAGTAGCAGGGGAGAGGATGTTGCATTCAGAGGTAGTCAGCTGAGGTCAGCAGGATCCCACAGCTGCATTCCTCTCCCTTTCAGCTCTTTGACTTCAATCTGTACCTGTGAAGTCCCCACCTACTTCTCTTTAGAGAAGCAAGGCTGGGAAAAGTGTAAGAACACAGGAATGTATTGACCTTGGTGTGCCCCAAAGCTTGCTTGCTTTGCCTTCTGCTGTATCTGTCAGTTCAATGAAAGATTTTTGAGTCTATAAACTTTTCCTGCCTTCTATCCTTACACCATCAAGGCAGCTACAAAGCCTTGCCCTCAGCTTATCTTTGCTGAAGAACATGTGTTCAGCCTGCAATGAGATGGACTTGTGCTTTCAACACTTGTCTACTGGTACCTCAAGCCAGCAGGACTGCTCACATATTTTAAAATTAGAACACCCTTAAGCATCTCACAGTGAATCTCATTTTCATCTGAAAATGGCAACTTCCATGGCATTTTCACTTTCAGAACTTGAGAGGCTGTGCATCGGTAAAAGAGGCACTTTGTGTGCAAGTCCTTTTCTACAATTCTGGAAGCTTCTCCGATAAGGAAAATCATAGGAAGCAGAAATGAATGACAACAACAACAGGGAAAAAAAAAAAAACAGAACCAACCCACACCAGAAAAAACCCCTATGGGACAATATTACTCATACAATGGCTCTGTTGCTTAAAGCAAGGGGGAAAATAAACTTCCCCACAACACCTCAGAGGCGAAGCATGCAGAGAATTTCTGTGTTTCGCAAAGGCCTCATTTTGGGTGCATACATCACAGTGTTCACCATCTGGGAGGCCTCTTGCGCTTAGGTAGATGCTCACTGTCCTTCTATGGAGAAGTACAGTAAAGTGTGCAAACTGAGGCTGCCTGGAGACATCCGTCTCCCACCAGCGAGGAATGTGGGTGTGGATTGCACCAGGCTCCAGCCCGGCCCCTCTGGGGCAGTGCCCTTGTGCAACCCTGAGAACAATAAGCACCGGAACATGCTCAGAGACCTTTAGGGAGGAGAAAACAAAATAAATGGGGGGTGGGGGAATGGGAATAAATAAATCCCAGTGTGAACTTTAACATGCCAGTGTGTCACTTGATGTTGAAGATAAATGACACGTGGAGATGGTGACACGTGTGTGTGGCATTTGACTACCTGCTAGGTAGGCCAGCCACAGAAGGCAACTGGTGATGTGGCAGAGACTCTGGTGGCTTGTGTGCCTTCCCAAGGCCAAATTGTCCTCAGATAAGCTGTGAGAGCCACCTCTGACCTGTCACTCATGGGAACATCCCTGAACTGTGGGAAAGTGAAGGGCTGGAAAAGCTGCCATCTCAGGGGCATGTGGTGGAGAGGCTGAGAAATCAGCAGTAGATGAAACACAATAACATCTTAAAATAGCTGGTTATGTACTTATTGCCATCTGTGTTTTGCTAGCAGGCTTGGTTAGCCTCTGTGCGTACCAAAGTGATGAGGTGTTGTGGTTTGCTTTCTTGTTGTGCTGTGTGTGCATCCCACACACGTAGAGGCACATGTGTGCTCCCCGCGCTGCCCTATGCAGCAAACAGCCCCCACAAGGTCTCCTTGCACAATGCCTTCTCCTCACTGGCAGTTTTTAAATCCAGGCTGAATGTTTTCTTAAAACACAGGCCTTACTCATTTGAAAAAAATAATAATCAGTGTCAGGCAGCCCTTGCAGTGGTCCCACTGCACTAACCCATCCTTTGGCATCTCTGATGCTTGAACCTGTGGTATGTAACTCCTGGGACAGCTGTTGAGCACAGTCAGGCTGCAATCAACAGTCATGGCTATGGCAAGAGAATCACAGAAACATTCTGGCTGGAAAAGACCCTCAGGACCACCAAGTCCAACTGATATCCCTACTTTACAAGGTGCACCCTAAACCATATCCCCAAGCGCCACATCCAAATGACTTTTAAACACATGCAGAGTTGGGGACTCAACCACCTCCCTGGGCAGCCCATTCCAATGCCTGACCACTCTTGTCATGAAAAAAATGTTTCCTGATGTCCAGTCTAAACCTACCCAGTTGCAGCTTGAGGCTATTCCCTCTTGTTCTATCACTATTTACCTGTGAGAAGAGACCAGCACCAACCTCTCCGCAACATCCTTTCAGGTAGCTGTAGACAGTAATGAAGTCTTCCCTCAGCCTCCTCTTTTTCAAGCCCCAGCTCCCTCAGTCACTCCTCATAAGATTTATTCTCCAAAACACCAGAAACACCAAATAGTTTGATTGGTGGGATCTTATCACAGGCAATAACAAGGAGGTAAACATAGTACTGAATAATTGTTTTGCTTGAAAGAGATGNACAGTGAATCTCATTTTCATCTGAAAATGGCAACTTCCATGGCATTTTCACTTTCAGAACTTGAGAGGCTGTGCATCGGTAAAAGAGGCACTTTGTGTGCAAGTCCTTTTCTACAATTCTGGAAGCTTCTCCGATAAGGAAAATCATAGGAAGCAGAAATGAATGACAACAACAACAGGGAAAAAAAAAAAAACAGAACCAACCCACACCAGAAAAAACCCCTATGGGACAATATTACTCATACAATGGCTCTGTTGCTTAAAGCAAGGGGGAAAATAAACTTCCCCACAACACCTCAGAGGCGAAGCATGCAGAGAATTTCTGTGTTTCGCAAAGGCCTCATTTTGGGTGCATACATCACAGTGTTCACCATCTGGGAGGCCTCTTGCGCTTAGGTAGATGCTCACTGTCCTTCTATGGAGAAGTACAGTAAAGTGTGCAAACTGAGGCTGCCTGGAGACATCCGTCTCCCACCAGCGAGGAATGTGGGTGTGGATTGCACCAGGCTCCAGCCCGGCCCCTCTGGGGCAGTGCCCTTGTGCAACCCTGAGAACAATAAGCACCGGAACATGCTCAGAGACCTTTAGGGAGGAGAAAACAAAATAAATGGGGGGTGGGGGAATGGGAATAAATAAATCCCAGTGTGAACTTTAACATGCCAGTGTGTCACTTGATGTTGAAGATAAATGACACGTGGAGATGGTGACACGTGTGTGTGGCATTTGACTACCTGCTAGGTAGGCCAGCCACAGAAGGCAACTGGTGATGTGGCAGAGACTCTGGTGGCTTGTGTGCCTTCCCAAGGCCAAATTGTCCTCAGATAAGCTGTGAGAGCCACCTCTGACCTGTCACTCATGGGAACATCCCTGAACTGTGGGAAAGTGAAGGGCTGGAAAAGCTGCCATCTCAGGGGCATGTGGTGGAGAGGCTGAGAAATCAGCAGTAGATGAAACACAATAACATCTTAAAATAGCTGGTTATGTACTTATTGCCATCTGTGTTTTGCTAGCAGGCTTGGTTAGCCTCTGTGCGTACCAAAGTGATGAGGTGTTGTGGTTTGCTTTCTTGTTGTGCTGTGTGTGCATCCCACACACGTAGAGGCACATGTGTGCTCCCCGCGCTGCCCTATGCAGCAAACAGCCCCCACAAGGTCTCCTTGCACAATGCCTTCTCCTCACTGGCAGTTTTTAAATCCAGGCTGAATGTTTTCTTAAAACACAGGCCTTACTCATTTGAAAAAAATAATAATCAGTGTCAGGCAGCCCTTGCAGTGGTCCCACTGCACTAACCCATCCTTTGGCATCTCTGATGCTTGAACCTGTGGTATGTAACTCCTGGGACAGCTGTTGAGCACAGTCAGGCTGCAATCAACAGTCATGGCTATGGCAAGAGAATCACAGAAACATTCTGGCTGGAAAAGACCCTCAGGACCACCAAGTCCAACTGATATCCCTACTTTACAAGGTGCACCCTAAACCATATCCCCAAGCGCCACATCCAAATGACTTTTAAACACATGCAGAGTTGGGGACTCAACCACCTCCCTGGGCAGCCCATTCCAATGCCTGACCACTCTTGTCATGAAAAAAATGTTTCCTGATGTCCAGTCTAAACCTACCCAGTTGCAGCTTGAGGCTATTCCCTCTTGTTCTATCACTATTTACCTGTGAGAAGAGACCAGCACCAACCTCTCCGCAACATCCTTTCAGGTAGCTGTAGACAGTAATGAAGTCTTCCCTCAGCCTCCTCTTTTTCAAGCCCCAGCTCCCTCAGTCACTCCTCATAAGATTTATTCTCCAAAACACCAGAAACACCAAATAGTTTGATTGGTGGGATCTTATCACAGGCAATAACAAGGAGGTAAACATAGTACTGAATAATTGTTTTGCTTGAAAGAGATGTTAAGATTATCAAGTCCAACCATCAACCTAGCACTGCCAAGTCACCCCTAAACTGTCTCACTCAGCTCTACATCTGCACATCTTTTCAATCCCTTTGGGGATGATGACTCCACAACTGCCCTGGGCAGCCTATTCCAGGGCTTAACAACCCTCTGTTGAATAAATATTTCCTATTATCCAGTGTAACCATACCCTGGCACAGTTCAGGCCCTTTTCTTGTCCTACCTCTTGTTACTTGGCAGAAGAGACCAACAACTCCCTTGCACCAATCTCCTTTCAGGTAGTCGTAAAGAGCAAGGGGGTCTCCCCTGAGCCTCCTTTTCTCCAGGCTAAACAACCCCAGTTCCCTTAGCTGTTCCTCTTAAGACTTGTTCCCTAGACTCTTCACCAGCTTTGCTACCCTTCTTTGGACATGCTCCAGCACCTCAATATCTTTCTTGCAATGAGGGGCCCAAAACTGAACACAATATTTTAGCTGCAACCTCACCAGTGCTGAGTACAGGGGGACAATCACTTCACTATTCCTGATACAAGCCAGGATACTGTTGGCCTTCTTGGCCATCTGGGCACACTGCTGGCTCAGATTCAGCTGCCCCCAGGTCCTTTTCTGCTCAGTAGCTTTCTGCCCAATCTTTCCCAAGCCTTGCATGCTGTGACTCAAGTGCAGGACCCAGGAGCTGGCTTTGATGCACCTCATATCACAGGCCTCGGTCCATTGTTCTAGCCTGTCACTAGCTGTTCTGGCCTGAAAGATTCTGTAGGAGTTGATGTCTGGCAATGATGCTAACTCATATTTTAAGGATTACTTGCCTCTTTGTTGGTCCTCATGTCACTGCCTGATCATGGATGCAAAGAGCAGGCTTTATGTTTTCAGGTGTTGGATGCTGCTTGGCTGAAGTGACTGCTGCTGATGGTGCAACCTTGGAAAAATCAGGGCAGTCATTTAGCTGCTGTTATCTGAGAGATAACATATTTGCCTGTGGGCACTCATGTCTGAAAATATTTGACTTCTCACAAATGTCTCTCAGGCACTACAAACAGACATTGCTTTTCTTCTTTTCTCCAGCATCTCTGGAAGCAAACATAGTGAAGCTAAGAAAACTGATTTCTTTTAGCCCTGGGTCTGTACTTCAGACCTCAATAAATGCAGTGCAAATAAAGCCATTCGCTAGTGTAGATCTCAACTACCCATTCTTTCTGTGACCCAAAGTAAGCTGTATCATGAGCATGATTATTTTTGGCTTCTTACTAGTAAACAGTGTAATTAAAATTTCATAAATAACTGGTTTTATATATGCAGAGGCTTGCTGCAGATGGCAAGTCTGGAAAATTATGTTTAAAGAAAGAAAAAATAATTGCAAACAATAGACTGAAGTACAGGCAAAGCTGTAACTTGTTATTAGGTTTGCTTGTCGCTGTTGCTTTATCATTCATTGCCCTGTATTTACAGCAGTAATTTAGGGACCTGGGGCTTCAATGCGTCCCTCTGCATGCTGAACCTCTGGCAGGTCAGATAGTTTTGGAGTGGAACAATTCTTAGCTATGCTCAAGATTGGAGTATTTCACTCATTGTATCTAGTAGGCATTACTTCATGCAAACTTTGGGAATATCACAGTAGAAGTATCACAGTATAAGCAAGGTTGGAAGAGACCTCAAAGATCATCAAGTCCAACCCATTACCACAGACCTCAAGACTAGACCATGGCACCAAGTGCCACGTCCAAACGTGCCTTGAACACCTCCAGGGACGGTGACTCCACCACCTCCCTGGGCAGCCCATTCCAGTGGGGAATGACTCTCTCGGTGAAGAACTTTCTCCTCACCTCGAGCTTAAACTTCCCCTGGCACAGCTTGAGACTGTGTCCTCTTGTTCTGGTGCTGGTTGCCTGAGAGAAGAAAGCAACCTCCTCCTGGCCACAACCACCCTTCAGGTAGTTGTAGACAGCAAGAAGGTCTCCCCTGAGCCTCCTCTTCACCAGGCTAAACAATCCCAGCTCCCTCAGCCTCTCCTCATAGGGCTTGTGCTCGAGGCCTCTCACCAGCCTCGTTGCCCTTCTCTGGACACGCTCAAGCACCTCAATGTCCTTCTTAAATTGAGGGGCCCAGAACTGGACACAGTACTCAAGGTGTGGCCTAACCAGTGCAGAGTACAGGGGGAGAATGACCTCCCTGCTCCTGCTGGCCACACTATTCCTGATGCAGGCCAGGATGCCATTTGCCTTCTTGGCCACCTGGGCACACTGCTGGCTCATGTTTAGGCGGGTGTCAATCAGCACCCCCAGATCCCTTTCTGTTTGGCTGCTCTCCAGCCACTCTGACCCCAGCCTGTAGCTCTGCATGGGGTTGTTGTGGCCAGTAGTACATGGGAGGGATTTCTGGGGCACATCTTAGGTGCCAGTGACTGCTTTTCATAGCAGAGACTGCCCCAGTCTTCTTGGCAGAAGCAGAACTCATCTGTAGTGGGGTTTGTTCTGATCCCCTGCTGGAGCCTGGATTGCATGCCCAAAGCCATATTCCAGGGGGAATGATGAGATGGGCTAGTCAGGAAGCATGAGAGATAGCATTCAAAATGTTACCCTTTCAGAAGAAAAATGGTAAATTTCTACCAGCTCCAGGTAGGAATTAGCTTTTTCATTTCTGGTTCTACCTTAGTTGTGGTGGTGGAGACCACAAGGGCTTAGTGGTGTCTTTGAACTTTGCCCCCTCCCCGCCCCCTCCTTGGGAGGGTACCTGCTTTGGCATGGCACAGCTGTACTGCCAGGGATAGTTTGGCTCTGTGGTTCATTCCAGGGACTTCATTTCACAGGCTCCTTGGAGGCTGCTCCTTTGTTGTAGTCTGCTGGCTTTAACTGATGTCTTTGCCATTACCAGGGCCCCCTTGATCCTTCTTTTTTTTTCTAAGCTCCCCAAACCAGCAGCTCAACAACTGCAGTGAGAGTTTTGGGGTGGGAGAATCAGACAACAAAACATTGCCCCTGGACCTGCATATTTACTGAACATTTGCTTTTTGAGGCATGCAGCCTGCTGACACCCTTCAAAGTGAGTGACTGCCTTTCTCCCATGCTGGCAGCCTGGAATGAAGAAGTCACCTTGCCCAAGGGAGCACCCGTGGCTCTGGGTGACAGGCCTCTGCACAACAATTCCTCTGCCATCCAGCTTCAACTGCTGTGCTAGAATCTGGGGCAAACACATGGACACCAGCTCTTGGGACAGCGAGAGTGTAGCATGGCTGGGTCACCGGAGCTGCAAGCAGCCAGGAGAGCTGCCAGCAGCAGGCTGCCTAGCTTGAAAAATGTTGGAAGTCCAACAGATCCTCACTGCTGGCTGAAGCTTGGTGTAGACATGAAAAAGTAGCCTTGAACCAAGTGCAAAGCACAGCTCTGATGTTGTTATCCTGCTACTGTATCCAGCAGGTCTAGGGAGGTTCTTCTCCTTCTCTGCGCTGCCCTGGTGAGACCACAGCTGGAATGCTGTGTCCAGTTTTGGGGTCCCCAATTCAAGAGAGACAGGGACCTGCTGGAGAGAGTCCAGTGGAGAGCCACAAGGATGACTGGGGGACTTGAGCATCTCCCCTGCAAAGAGAGACTGAGAGACCTGGGGCTGTTTAGTCTGGAGAAGACTGAGAGGAGATTTCATCAATGTGTACAAATATCTGAGGAGTGGGTGTCAAGTGGCTGGGGACAATCTCTTTTCGCTGGTCAGCAGCAATAAGCCAAGGAGCAGTGGCTACAAACTGGAACATAGAAGGTTTCAGCTCAACGTGAGGAGAAACTTCTTTACAGTGAGGGTGACAGAGCACTGGCACAGGCTGCCCAGAGAGGCTGTGGAGTCTCCTTCTCTGAAGACTTTCAAAACCCTCCTGGATGCATTTCTGTGCAAGCTACCCTAAAGTAGTTGGCAGGGAGGTTGGACTCAATCATCACTGGAGGTGCCTTCCAACATCTAAAGTTCTGTGATTCTATGGTTCTGTGGTAGTGCTGCCCAACTTTAGTAACTAAGTGGGGCTGTTCTATTTGCTAGCTTGTTTGTTTGCTTGTTTCCAAAGGAGAAGAGAGCTACTTTGTTGTATTCTGTAGTTATAGTTTGGTTTGTCCTAGCTTTTTGTGTGCTGTTGAGACAAGCTGAGTGGAAATTCCAGTTGCATGCTTTCATTTGTTCCCCCTTGGCATGCAGGTTACGGGAACAGGGCTACAGGCCTGTTGGCCTGCATGTCATTAATCTTCTGGGAACAATGAAAAGAGAGCATTTGAATGTGTCTTGGCTTTTCCGGCAGGCTCTGACTGAAGGACTTCTCAATTTATATGTCAGGAATAACAAAAACACACACACAAAAAAAAAGGCTGGGGGGGATTTGGGGAGAACAACAATAAAAGGAATCCTTGAGAGGAGACAGCATGTCCCTCCAGGTGTCCATCAGCCTCGCTGGATGGGGGCTGCATCCTAATGCCAGGAATGAAAGCCCATCACAGCAAGGAGCAGGGGAGAAGGCTACCATTCAGGCACCCAGAACCCTGAAAGTTGAATAGATGCAGCTTTTGATGAAGAATGATGGACACAGACAACATCCTTTCTCTGAAAGTTTTCTGAAGGCATGGCTGAAGTCTGCTGTCTGCAAAGAGCTGGATTGCAGCTCATCGTGGCTCTTGCTGGAGAGCAAATATCTCTGCATAGGGTTTCACTGTTCTCACTGCCACTCTCTTGTAACACCTCCCCAGTCACTTTTCCAGCGTGGTCTGTGGTGAGGTGTTGCTGTTTACTTAAGTAATCACTGGGCTGAATTTGTGGGGAGCTGACCAGGATAAGGCTTCTAGGACCAGAGATTCACTGGTATTCACAGATTTCCCCACTTCGAGTGTGGCCTCCTAGCAGAAATGGGTTTTAAGATGATATGTGCCAATTTTCCTTTGCATGTGTGTGCCACTTTAGTTCATCTTTTGGTCTAAGGAGTTCCAGACTTGCTGGTAGAATAGGTGTCAGAGGAAACCTCAGGGTGTTGGTTGTAGGGCTGGGCAGGTGGTAAATTCCATTTTGCAAAATATTCCAAGGTGTTGACGCTTGTGTTAAAGTGCAGTGAAACCAAGACTCTCCCAAATGCTTTTGCCAAAAAAAAAAAAAATAATATGGGGGAAGAAAAAAAACCCAACAAAATAGCACACATTGGACAACAGCCAGCAACTCAAACTTGCAGCTATTCACTTGAGAAGTGGGCTGCAATCTGGAAAAGGAAGAGCACTCCTACCACCAGCCCATTTGACATCCCAGGGTGTGCCTCCAAGGCTGGAGGCCCTTTTCTGTACCCAAGGAAAAAAAATGTTTTCTGTGTTCCCCATCAAAAAGCAAGCAAGAAACAATAGGTCTCTAAGGAAAGCTTCAGTTTTAATCTACTGCCTTTTCCAAAGAAACCCTCCTTTTTTAACATCTTCTGTGCCATCTCCAATTACAGCATTCCTTTCACATGCTCTCCACCATGGAAGGTATCACAGTAGAACAACACTTTTGGAATTGTTCATCCATTTTCAAGAGGGGAAAAAAACAATTAGAATTTTAAAAGTATGCTAAGATAATTTTGGTGCTCAGCTTCCCCATGAGCACCATTGTGCCTTTGAATTTCTGCTAACACCGCAGTGGACTAGTGATAAGCTCCAAGCAAATGACCTTACTTCTCTGGAAAACTGATGTTCTCAGGCAAAAAGAGAAGAAGGAGTGAGTGTGAGAGAAATGGCATGGTGCTCAGCTGGACTGGATAGCTGAGAGGGAAGCACTGGCTGGGAGTGGGACAGCAGGTTCCTGTTGCCCCATCACTCCTGTCCTGCCCCTACAGATACATGCAGAAAGGCCTTCTCACAGGGAGAAAGTCCCAGGTG
This sequence comes from Ramphastos sulfuratus, assembly GCA_013399055.1. Classification (NCBI taxonomy): domain Eukaryota; kingdom Metazoa; phylum Chordata; class Aves; order Piciformes; family Ramphastidae; genus Ramphastos; species Ramphastos sulfuratus. Next base: position 248,004 of record WBNM01022380.1, on the reverse strand, counting down.
TTCTCAACAGCTCTCTTCAATCTTCTGCCCAGGTGTTTTGGTTTGTGGTGCCAAATCACCTATCAACATTATCACCTCCTGCCCTCTCAATCTTTGGGCATAAAGAACTGACTTATGCTGTTGCCCCACATCATGTCCAGGTCTTGTCCACTTGTCTCTGAGTTCCAGGCTGCCTGGGTCAGGGCAAGCTGAGTCCTCAGATCCATCTACAGAATCACAGAGGGTTAGGGGCTGGAAGGGACCTCAAAAGATCATTGAGTCCAAGCCCCCTGCTAAAGCAAGATCTCCTGTACCAGGTAACACTGGATCGCATCCAGGCAGTCTCGAGTATCTCCAGAGAGGGAGACTCCACAACCTCCCTGGGAAACCTGTTCCAATGCTCTGCCACCCTCACAGTGAAGAATTTTTTTCTCATGTTTACATGGAACTTCCTATGCCTCAACTTCCACCCACTGCCCCTCGTCCTGCCATTGGGCATCCCCAAGCAGAGCCTGGCTCCATCCTCCTGGCACTCACCCTTTACATATTTGTAAACATTAACGAGGTCACCTCTCAGTCTTCTCTCCAAACTAAAGAGCCCCAGTCTCTGCTCATAAGGAAGGTGTTCCATTCCCTTAATCATTTTTGTGGCTCTGCACTGAGCTCTCTCAAGCAGTTCCCTGAGGTCCTTCTTGAACTGAGAGGCCCAGAACTGGGCACAATATTCTGAATGCAGCCTCACCAGGGCAGAATAGAGGGGGAGAAGAGCTATGGCAGGCAACCCATGTCTCTCTACTGATGGCACTGTCAGTTGACTTCCACTGGCACAACTGTAATCAGCCAAGAGACAACACTTGGCATGTTGGAGATTTTCTACCCCTCTGTGCTATGAACAAGGAGGGTTCATCAGGATGACAACTTTGAGGTTTTTGTGGAGTTTTCTGGGAGAAGAAGTTAGCAAGTGGTCTACAAGAGAGCCTGCAAAGAAGGCACGTGTTACAGGCAGTGTATTTACTCCAGAATAAATAGTAAATATTACTGATAAGGAAATACTAACTAATCTGTGCCAGAGATTTAATGGTGTGCTACTGGAACTTTCATCAATGAAACAATTAAAGGATTAGGCTCCAGAAACTGAAACTGCCTGACTGAATAGAGCATGAGAAATGGTGTTCAGAGGGGAACTGATGGGAAAATTCCAAGTTATGTGTCAGTAGGAAAGCTGGAAAATCTTTGAAATAAAGGATGAATGTCTTGACAGAAATGTGTGTTTTAAGAAAACAGTAATTCACATGCTCTGTGGTTTTAAAGATTAATGATGGGACTTTCACTCAGCCAAAACTAAGGCACTGCAGCTTCCCCTTAGTGAAATGATGTCTCTGGCATTTCATAGCGGAAGGGTAAGAGCTAAAAAAGTTAATCTTGTATTTCAGTATATCTGCAGAAAGTCTGGGCTGCCCAAGCATCTTTTACATTGGAAGTTTTACAGAAAGTGAACTCAAACATCACATTTTGCTGTTAACTTTCTCAAAAAGAATGGAAAGAAGCAGAATCTCCCACTTGTGGCCATCAAATCTTACCCAGAACCTGCTTGCAGTTCGAAAGGGGACCCTCTTTAACATGGATCTTTCCCTACCCCTTCACCAATTTCCCAGCGAAAGAGGGAGAACCTAGGGAGGGCCTAGCCTGGCAAGGGGCTAGTGGCATCCACCATCATCTCCAGCCAAAATAATAAGCAGAAGCTTTTGATAGACCTGGGTTTGGAAGGTTAGCAGCAGTTAGTGACTGAGCTGCACATCTTTTTGGCCCCAGTCCACCACCTCAACCTCATTCACTGGGTTTTTCTGGGATGTCCAAGCACAACCAGACACATTGCTCTATTGTAGCTACCTGTTTAAATCCCTTTGCTGACAACTTTTCAGTGAGAGTTTGCAGCAAGGCTTCTTGGCAACACAGGCCCCCCATTGTTTGAGTTTCTGAAGCTGGGAGCTTCTCTCAGCAGTTTTTCCCCCCCTCAAATCTTAAGAGAGATGACCATTTTTCATGCCACCATTCCAGAGGCCACAGGCAGCCTCTTATGGGCTAAAACTCACCTCTGTAAGCAGCAGTGTTTCTCAGATAAAAGTCTGACCTGACTCATGTTTTCCTTTTGTTTGTCTCTGAATTCCTTTCATCCCTCAGTGGTATTTCATTTTACACTATTTTGGAAAGCTTTACACAGAGCTCCTCCCTTTGTTGTATGTTTGCACACCTAGCACAGTTTGTGAAGACCTGAGGGTCAAGAGGGATATAGAGCTGCCTAAGAGAGTCCAGCACAGAGCCACAAAGATGATTAAGGGAATGGAACATCTCTGTTATGAGGAGAGACTAAGGGAGCTGGGGCTCTGCTGCTTGGAGGAGACTGAGAGGTGACCTCACTAATGTTTATAAATATGTAAAGGGTGAGTGCCAGGAGGATGGAGCCAGGCTCTGCTTGGTGATGCCCAATGACAGGACAAGGGGCAGTGGGTGGAAGTTGAGGCGTAGGAAGTTTTGTGTATGGCATGAGGATGACTTTTTTTCTCTGTGAGGGTGACAGAACACTGGAAGAGGCTGCTCAGGGAGGTTGTAGAGTCTCCCTCTCTGGAGATATTCAAGACCTGCCTGGACGCGTTCCTGTGTGATCTGAGGTAGGAGATCCTGCTCTGGCAGGGGGGTTGGACTGGATGATTTTTCGAGGTCCCTTCCAGCCCCTAACATTTTGTGATTCTGTGAACCATGACCGATACTCCTGGACAACACTGCATTACACAGACACACACCAAAAGCCAAATGAACAACAGAAAAATGAGCCTTTGTTGGTACTTGAGCTGTACTTGGCAGCCCCAACCTCCCCACGCAATCACTATCTGTTTGCTGTTGGAGTTTGGTCCCATGTGTGAAAGAAGAGGTGATTAGTTTTGGGAAAGTCAATTAAATCTCATTATGTATCAGCTTCTCAGAGATGCTTCAGTTCTCCTTTGAATGGTTTTGGTGTTTGTGGTGATGGAGCCCACCACATACTGGCTGCCTCAGAGACAAGGCACAATGAGGTTAAACCCAGAAATATATGAGGAGCTAAATGTAGTTACCCTGCTGCTGTAAGACAAGAGATTTCCCAGCCATTCAAGGCTTAGGAGAATATATTCATGTGTGATGTCTGTGTGTGTTACATGTGTTTTTGAATGAATTATGAATATGTTCATATATTTTGCATACCTAACACTTTATTTCAGTGACCTCATGTTTGTCTTAAATCAACAATGTATGAGGAAATAACTTGGTTCAGTCGAGAAGGTTTCAAACAGAGAATCTTTTATTTCCTTAGTATTATCAGAGGAAGGCAGAATGAAAGGAATGCAGCAGCCTAGAAACAGAACACTGCTTTTATTTTTTTGCAGGTGTCCATGTGCAGAGGGGAATGGTTGCTAGCAAGAAATTTTTGGAATAAATTAACACTTACTGGAAATACCTTTAAGGCTCAGACCAGCAGAGCAATTAAGCATGTGCTCAGCTCAGAACACTGCCTGGTTTGAGAGCCTCTTATGTGCATAATGTTAAACAGAGGCTTAGTTACGCTGCAAGATCACACAAGCTCAGGCCCAAAGGGACCTCAAGAGAGCAACAAGGACACCTGTTTCTCTACCAGTCTTCTAGTGACAGGATTTGTACTGTCTCCTCTCATAGCTTGTTCCAACTGTCCTTTGCATGAGCAAGTTTTGGCATTTGCTTTGTTGAGGTTGGTTTGGTTTGGTTTGGTTTGGTTTGGTTGTTGGTGGGGTTTTGTTTTGTTGTATGTGGTTTTTTTTTCCCCCTAGGCAGCTACCTCAAATCTTTTGTGCAAAATAAAATTATCTTTAACATAGAGAAGAACTAAGTTCTGCTCTTTATGTAACACCCATTTTGTCTGCTCCAAGACTGATAACATCTCACCTTCTCTCATGTTCTTCCTCTGTTCATTCTTCTGTGCTGAGCAAAGACAATTTCTCCAGCTTTTGCTTGAATAACTGTTTTCAGACATTGCTTCTCATTCCCATTGCTCTCTTCTGAACTCACTAGTGCATTGATCTCAAGTGACAAGCTAAGCTGATGTCCCACCAGTCTCAAAAAACAACCAATTGCAGGCTATTCCAAAAAGCAATTTGCTTCATGTTTCATATCCAGCCCTCCTATTCATACACCTGGGGAAAAAAAAAAAAATAATCTTACTGTCTAGATGAACATTTTGCTTCTAATCCTCTGTGACCCCAAGATCATTTCTGCTGTGATTTCACTCCTCTACTTATTCAGTCTGTTTTATTTGTGCATTCAAAAATGCCTCGTCTTTGCTAGATTTCAGGGTCCTGATTTGAAGCCTTTCTCTGCTTTAGATCATTCACAAGCTCTACATTAGCACTGTGGGTGCTGAGCTCATTGTCAATCCTTGTTTCTAATGAATAAGGTGAATAGAGCAGAGAGTAGAGTAAATGTATAAGGAACTTTTTTGAATGTCACCCTGCTCTGAGGGTGAATGACTGACAACTGGTGTACAAGTGCAGCCTTTCACACCATGGTACATTCAATCCAATGTGACTTCACCAGGACATTCAGAAGAAGTTTTCCACCATGAGGGTGGTGAGACACTGGAACAGGTTGTCTAGGGAGTTGGTGGAAGCCCCATCCCTGGAGGTTTTAAAGGCCAGGCTGGATGGGGCTCTGAGCAACCTGATCTAGTGGAGGGTGTCCCTGCCTATGGCAGGGGAGTTGGAACTAGATGATCCTTGGGGTCACTTCCAACCCTCACAATTCTGTGATGTAGTGATTCTATGAAACTTACAATCAAAATTATGTTTTCCTATTTTGCTTCTCAGAATACTTTGTAGGAAAATGACATCCTGTCTCTTCTTAATTACCAGGCTATTCACATGGTAAAAGAATTGGTTTGACATGTCTTGTTCCTAAAAATAAATAAAAAAAGAGCCAAAACAAACCACCCCATCTCCCCCCCGAAAAAAACCCCCAAACCTGCAACTAAAAAAACCCAAAAGCACAGAAACAACCAAGAAAAAAAAGAAAAAAAAGAAAATAAAAGAAAGAAAAACAAACTCCAAATCCAAACCACAAACAATGTGACAACAACAAAAATGCAAACCAGAAAATGAAAACAAAAAGCCTGCACTAGCTGATCTTTATCAACTGATATTGTCTCTTGGGATTTTAACTTGGTTATTTTATTATTCATTCTATTATCTTCCTATTTATCAAAGTCAGGCAGATGAGTTTTGAATTCCCTGGCTCCTTCTTTTTCCTCTCCGTAAAGGTAGGTCCCTTCTTTTCCATTTTTTCCTCTGAGACATCCTCTTTGAACCTTGAATCCTGGCAGATAATTGCTAATGGCTCAGTCTGCTTTGATTAGTTCCTTAATTACACTAGTGTGAGTTTCATTAGTCCTCCTGAACTTGGAAGCATTCATCTTATCTTATTCTTTTTTCTATCCTGGCCTTTATTCTTATCACCTGCTAAATCAATTTCACAGTTAACTTTTTCACAAAGACTTGAAGGGCCTTCTCTGTTTCAGGCATTATCTCTCCTCTTTATCCAGCAAGTAACCGGTTTTCCTGTATTGTCTAGTTGCTTCTGGACATCTGAGAAGCCTTTTATACCCCTTGCTAGTTGCTATTCTTTTCACATTGACATGCTTGTACCGTTCCTCAGTGTACACTCTTCAGTACAAGTCAGCATTTCCACTTCTACATTAATTTCACTGATGTGGAAATCTTCCACAAGCTGCCAGTGCTATCCTCTTGCTCCTCAGATATACTTTCTTTTCTTCTCTGCAATTCAGGCTGCTTTGAGATTGTCCAAACATAGGCTTGCATAACATCTTTTCTGCATTTCTTTCTCCAGAAAGTTCTCCCTGAAAGTTCTACTTTATCATTTCCAAAAGCTGGTGTTTGGTTTGTGGTTTTTACACTCTTTGTGAGTGTAATCATCATTCCTCTCACCTTACATTTTAGGTATCACCTACTCAGTGGTACCAGGGCTAAGGTGTCCAACTCCTGCCCCAAGCAAACACCTTTTGTTCTTGGAGACAACGTTTTGCTATAATATTCTCATAACATGATTAATTATGTGCTACCTTATTTGATTAATTACTCATGTAAAATTTCCCCATCACCAGGCCATTATTTGCCTTGAGATATGTAGTAACCTCTGCCTAGTTCACTCTCTGGGTACTGCCTTGTATGCCATGATCAGGCTCAGCACTGTTTAATTATAGGATGCAGGACTCTGTAAATTAAGCATTTTATGGAGCAATTACACTTCTAATATTCTTCTTGACTCACAGAGTCACAGAATATTAGAGATTGGAAGGGACCTTCAGAGATCGAGTCCAACCCTCCTCCAAAGCAGGATCCCATAGGGTAATCTGCACAGGAATGCATCCAGGTGGGTTTTGAATGTCTCCAGAGAAGGAGACTCCACAACCTCTCTGGGAAGCCAGGTACCTTCCACTATTAAACAGCAATTGCTGACGTTTCAGTCCCTAAATCCAGTAAAGACTGCAAAACACTCAGGTGTCTGATGATGGCCAGATGCCCCATGGTCAGCCCATTATATTTTGGTTTGTTTGTTCATTAAACATGTAATTGCCTGCACTTACTCACGTGGACACCTCCATTTAAAAAAAAAAAAAAAAAAAAAAAAATTAATGCTTGGAAGGTTTGTCAGTCCCAAATAAGCCAGGCATGCTGTCTTTATGTTGTCTGGAAGCTGAATGTCCCCAGGGAGACATAGAATCATAAAATAATAGAACATTTTTGGTTGGAAAAGACCAACTGTTAACACATCACTGCCGGGCCACCAGTAAACCATACCCCTTGGCACTACATCTACATGGTTTTTAAATCTCTCCAGAATGGTGACTCTACCACCTCTTCACGGCTTGACAACTCTTTTGGTGAAGAAACTGTTCCTCATGTCCTACCCAAACCTTCCCTGGTGCAACCTGACGCTTCTTCCTCTTGCTCTAGAGCTTGTTACTCGGGAAAACAGACTAATCTCCACCTCACTACAGCCTGCTCTCAGCTATTTGTAGAGAATGAGGAGGTCTCCTCTGGGCTTTCTTTTCTCCAGGCTAAACAACTCCAGTTCTCTCAGCCATTTCTCATATAACTTATGCTCTAGATTCCTCACCAAATTGCCTTTCTTTGGACACACTCCAGCACCTCAATATTCTTCTTGTATTGAGGGCCCCAAAACTGAATCCAGTATTCAAGCTGTGGTGCTCACCAGGTCTGAGTACATCATTAAATATATCAGAATGATGCCAGTCTCATCCATAGTATGAACTGGTCGTACTCCAAAGAGTCTATCTTCAGTTATGTCTTCAGCCTGCCGTAGTATCTCTGCCCAGTGTTTTTTCTTTTCTTATCTCAAGGAAATGGAGAGGTAACTAAAGCAGAGAGTGGTCAGGAGGGAGGTGTGACCCTGCCCAGCCTCTGTACCTTCTATGGATCTGCTGTGGCATTGTGTGCATGTTGCTTGTTTGATCTTTTGGAGCAATGGCTGGCACCTTCTCCTTGCCCAGCCAAGGCCATTGGCCCTGGAAATCCTTGAAGTCCTGGATGGCTTTATCAGAAGCCTCCCTGCTGCTGTTCAACGAGTGCCACGGTTACGAGCACCGCTAGACTGATGATATTCACATGCAGGAAACAATGCAGGGAAAACAGGATTTGCACGGCTCCGGCTGCACTGCCCCAAGAATTGCAGGAAGTGATTGTACTTTATGAAACCGTCTGTGCTCCACTAGATTGTCTATAGCTTTTAAGGTCAAGCCATAGCACACCGCGTTTGAAATGCCCTTTGTAATAGTGAGGACTGTTTATGAACCTCAGTACAGGCTGTATTGTTTACGCTGGGCTGCGGTTAGAAGGTGCTATATTTCAGCCTGTTTTGCAGGATGGCACAGGGAATCTATCACGGCCCTTTCTGGCATGGGCCTGGGCTGGGTTCAAAGGGGGAATGTCCATCATGTCATCTGAAGTATCCCTCAGCATGTAGAATGTCACGCAGCAAGCAGGGCTGCCTGCCGCCGTGCAAGAGCAACAAAAGGGCTGGGAGGAGGGAAATCAGGAGTACCCAGGGAGTTGCTCCGGGCACTTCCCACAACAGCCAGACTGCCCTTTGGAACCGGCAGAGGTGTGAGCCCTGCAATGGATGTTTTCAACCCAGAGAGAGGGACAGAGTAGTGATGTGGGGGGACCACGCCCCCTGACAGTTAATTGGGAAGGTTCTAGGAAGCAGCCTTAAATTCAAACTCCCTTCTCTGGTAATTCCCTGATCCTTTAAATCACACAAGTGCTCAGTGGTGCCGACACAGGTCTGTGCGACAGGGCTGCAGACAATGTGTTTCTGCAAAGCATGACTGGATTAAAAAGTGCTCAGGCACTCTTTGTAGAACCTGGCTCACATATAACAATACCAGGGTTAGTAAGCACAGTACACAAGGCTCCAGCAATCAAATCTGCATGACTCAGACTTACCCAAAAGAAAACAAAAAAAGGGGGGGGGGGGTGGGGTGGTGTAGTTTTGCAGCAGATCTCCTGCTTTATATTGCATTGAAGACTGCAAACGCAAAATTTGGCTGCTAGCCCTCTGTGCTAAGAATGTTGCTTTTTGAAAGGAGGTTTGTTGTGCAACTTGCCAATCATTGCAAAAAGATGTGTTTAAAATGAGTTAGTGCTGCTTGCGTCCTGGAAGCAAAGAGGACCTGCCTGTGTGATGAGTTGCACTCCTGCTGAAAGGAGCATTACAGGCTCAGGGCCATTTGGTGTGGCCACCAGAGACAATGTAAGCATGTCAGAAGTATTATGGGCAGTTAGAGACTTGTAGAGGCCACAATAGAGTCTGGAAGCTGAAAAATGTCCTTCTTCAGACATGAGGTTTGTGATCACACCAGATGGATAAATACAGGGCAGCAGCCCAGGCGACTTGCTGGGACCTGTGCTAACTGCTGTGCCTTAAATTCAAGTTGAGCTTGATCAATACGGAGATGTCACTCTTAGAGGACTTGGCAATCAAGATGTGACATTATCATGTGAGGGAGCATCCATCATATGCTGGGAGAGGAAGGTGAGGAACACAGCTGAAGTACACCAAGAGGTTGCTTTGTTCCGGTGTCTTCCTAGCAGGAGCCTGGGCTGTGAATGCGCAGGCTCCAGCAGAAGTCTCTGGGTGAGGGGTCATGAGACCAGCCACTGCAGCAGCTGAGGAAAAGCCTTGATGTACTCTCAGTGGTTCACCTCTCCTTCCCTGTGATCGTGGTCATGGTAAACAGGGGAGTGAGGTAAATTCTTTCTCCCTTCCCCAAGACATGGCTTTGCCTTGGAGTAGGCAAACTGTCTGAAATATGTCCTAAACTATGTTGTCTGCTCTTTGTCATGTTCATTTTGTTGTTTCTGCATCATAGGGTGAGATCTCTGGCCACAGAACAATGGAAATACTTTGCTTGGGTAGGCAAAACTCCTCCCTGACCAAGACCAAAGTGTGGAGAGCCAACCAGGCAGTCTGGAGCACAGCACTGTTTTCTAATAAATAAAACTCAAGAAAAGGAGTTAAAGAAACACACAATATCTGTGGCAGATGCTGAGGGATGAAACACTTGGTTTTGATAGACATCTTTCACATCGTCTCTCATTGGTCCTTTGAGCACTCATTTGTTGATGTTATCCACTTGTTGAATCCTGACATGTACTAAAGTTCTGAGTCCAGAGCAGAAACTTGGTTTGGACAGAGTACTTGCACAGGAGTGTTTGCTGGGCTGCAGCTGGACCTCTCTGTTGGCATTGCAACACCACTAATAGCTCCTGCCACTGGGGAAAGCACCCATCCCAGGCATCACCAGCTCAGGTGCTGGCTTGGCAAAACCTTTTGATGCAGACAGTATGTCCTCAGCAGAGAAAGACATTGGTCTTTGAGGCACCCTTTGCACAAATCCTCCCACCCACCCTCTCCAAGACATTCTGTATTAATCTCTATTTACAGAAAATTTCTCTGGCTCATTCTTCTCTGTCTTTATCCAAATAGCACTGAAACTTTCAAGGACCCTTACAATAGTCTGTACATATTGAGAAGAAGGTGCAACAGAGATGGACATCAGCAGACCTAAGTGTTTGGTGGTGAAAGCTTATAAAGAAGCTAGGGACAGACACCATAAGAGTTGAGGAGGGGACAGCTGAGAGGCTGCTCGGGTTAATAAAAATTAGAAACCAAAGATTCTTCAAAGTATAAGTCACTTTGAAAAACTCTTGGCATGCATATACCTAAAGTGAGCAAGCACAAGTAGCTCAGCTTATTTTTATTGTTTAGCAGCTAATTGTGGTTAAAGCATTAGATGCTGTTTGGACATAGTGCACCACAGCCTCCAGGGTATGTAAAAGCAGAAGACTGAAGAGGTGGACAAAGTTATCTTAAAAATAACACTGACTCTTCTGGGTCCACTTATCACAGAATCACAAAACTTTAGAGGTTGGTAGGGACCTCCAGAGATCACTGAGTCCAACCCCTCTCAAAGCAGAATCGCCTAGGCTAGTTCACACAGGAACACATCCAGGTATGTTTTGAAAGTCTCTGGAGAAGGAAACTCCACAGCCTCTCTGGGCAGCCTGTTCCAGTGCTCTGTCACCCTCACTGTAAAAAAGTTTCTCCTCATGTTGAGCTGAAACCTTCTGTGTTCCCATTTGTAGCCATTGCTCTTTGCTCCTTTTGTCTTATTTCTGCTGACCATCAAAAAGAGATTTGTACACATTGATCAGATCTCTCAGTCTTCTCAAGACCAAACAGCCCCAGGTCTTTTAGTCTCTCCATAGAGGAGATGCTCAAGTCCCCCAGTCATCCTCATGGCTCTCCACTGGACTCTTTCCAGCAGGTGCCTGTCTTTCTTGAACTGGGGAGCCCAAAACTGGACACAGTACTCCAGGTGTGGTCTCACCAGGGCAGTGTAGATAGGGAGGAGAACCCCCCTAGACCTGCTGGACACTTCTTGATGCACCCTAGGATGCCGTTGGCTCTTTAGCCGCAAGAGCACATTGTATGTCTAAGATTAGTTACAATCAAGTTTTACCAGATGAAGGACAAATGATCAGCTCTTTGTGGCTTAAGTCCCACTTCTACCAACCTACTGCTCATCTTTCAGCAGGCACTGAAGAATTGTGATCCCTCCAGCACTGTTCACTACAGCAGTGCTCAAGCTCACTGTTTATCACTTGCTCTGTTTCCTGTTGGTTTTCTTCCTGGAAAACTCAAGTGGTCTTGAGGAGAAGAACTTGGGGGTGTCAGCTGATGAAAAATGAGATGTGATGTGCACTTGTAGCCCAGGCAGCCAACTGTATCCTGGGCTGCATCAACAGAAGTATGGCCACCAGGGCAAGGGAAGTGATTCTCTGTTCTTGTGAGACCCCACCTGAGTACTGCATCCAGTTCTGGGGCTGCCAGCGTAAGAAGGACATTGAGCTGGTGGAAAGGGTCCAGAGGAGGGTCATGAAGAAGATCAGAGGGCTGGAGCACCTCCCCTAGCTGTTCAGCCTGGAAAAAGGCAGCTCTGGGGAGACCTTAGAGCAGCCTTCCAGTACCTGAAACGGGTCTACAAGAAACCTGGGAAGAGACTTTTTACAAGGACTTAAGTGATAGGATGAGAGGGGATGGATTGAGGCTTGAGGAGGGCAGATTTAGACTGGAAATTAGGATGAAATTCTTTACAGTAAGACTGTTGAGACACTGGAACAGGTTACCCAGGGAGTTTGTGAATGCCCCTTCCCTGGAGGTGTTCAAGGCCGGGTTGGATGAGGCCATGAGCAATTTAGTCTAGTGGAAGGTGACCCTGCCAGTGCCAGGGTGGTTGGAACTAGAAGATCAGATGAAGATGACCTTCAAGGCCCCTTTCAACCCAAACCAATCTATAAATGTTAATTTAAAAATGCAAATTTCAGCAAATATTAGTTTGTTTACAGTTTCAGGTCCTTAACAAATATTTATTTTCTGTTGCTATTAATTTTTTATTATAGTTTGTTTCTGTTATTTGTTTGATTTCAATGAACTCATCATCTCAAGGGCGTTGTGCAAACTCATTCTTGCCAACCTTGGCACTTAACAACTCATCAGTGGCGTTGCCCTTATTTTCAATATTATGAAGAATTTGAGATTCTTTGACTTATCTCCTGCCTTTCCAACCTCTTGGATCCACTCAGGTGGTGCTCTCAAGCTCTCCTCTGTAGTTGTGCAGGTATTCTTTCTCTAAAGGAAAACTAAACAGCCCACAGCCCCAGAAGCTCAGAAGCTGGGGATTTAATTAGGCCATGAACTTATTTCCCAACTCACAGTTAAAGCTGGCAACATTACAGGTAATTCAGACAGGATCAGACTAACGTATAATTGAAAGAACAGGCCGTAGAGTCAAGATATACTTGCACTTGGAGTCCTCTGCAGAGTGCTCAGGTCCTCAGCACCACATTTAAAATAAACAAATAACCAAAAGAACAGTATGTTTAAAAACCCAGCAGGAGTGAAAGTGCTTTTCTCTGTCTTTTATGTGATAAGCTTGCACAGCAGCCAAAAAAAAAAAAAAATCCCACAAAACCCAACCCACTCAAGAAAAAAAGTAATAATCCACAAGCAAACAAATAGCTGCTAAAACAGACTTTACCTAAGATTCCTGCAACATGAAAGAAGCCTGGCGGGGGAGGGGGTGGGGAGGTGTTGATGCACTTTTAGTCAGTGTGTGGACAGCTTTAAATAAATGTAAAACGTTGAAATCCTCTACCACCACTATACATCCCCCTAGCTTAACAACAAAATCCCCAAAGTATGTTTGTTGACAGACTAGTAACAATTGCAGAGTTTATCTGTTACTTACCACCTCTACCCCTCCCTCTCTCTTTCCTGTTCTACCTCCTTTTCCACCTGATATTCTCAGAATTTTTGCCCATATGTATTTTATTTGCTCATTAGTTCAACTAAACTCTAGTTTAATTCAGAAGAGCAAGAGTAAATGAGGCCTGGGTTTCTTTTTTATTATGGTGACTTTTTTTTTTGCAGGTACTGTTTGTTTGGAGATTAGGGAGGCCTGGGGAAAAGGGGAGTTTGAAGCATGTCTCCTAGGATGCCTTATTAAAGGATGGCAGTTTCTTATCACTCCTCATCACACAGCTGTGGCCTCTTAATTCCTGTTGTTTCTCAATATGCATTCTTTAAGCATTTCCATGTTGACAGTGATATAATTTGTGGTATGCCCTCCCTCCTTTCCCTTTCTGTTTTCCTCTTATCTGATTTGCTGTGTTTTGTGTGTTTTTTTGGTTTGGTTTGGTTTGGTTTTGTTTTGGGGGGTGGCTGTTCTATGAACTTGCAGGGAACTATTTTTAAGTTTCACAAAGTTTTAAAAGGGAAAAGAAGTGAAAATTAGGTCTGGGTGGAACAAAAACAGCAGCAGATTTAGGGAATGCTGGCAGGCAAGAACAGTGTGGACTCTGGCTGATTTTCAAGGAGGATAGCCTGGTCTTGGAATCATAGAATCATTTTGGTTGGAAGAGACCTTTAACATCGTTGAGTCAAACTGTTAACAGAACAGTTCTAGGACACCACTGAACAATGTCTCTCAGCACCACATCTCCATGTCTTTTAAATCCCTCCAGGAATGGGGACTCCACTTCCTTGGGCAATTCGTTCCAGCGCCCGACTATCTTTTTGGTAAAGAAAATTTTCCTAATGTCCAATCTAAACCTCCCCTGGCCCAGCTTGTGGGATTTCCTCATGTCCTGTTGTGTGTTACTGGGGAGAACAGACTGACCCCCACCTCACTACAACCTTTCACAAAGTTGCAGATCATGAGGTCTCCTCTGAGCTTCATTTTCTCCAGGCTAAATAACCCCAATTCCTTCAGCCATTTCCATCAGACTTCTGCTCTAGACCCTTTGCCAGCTTTGTTGTCCTTCTTCAGACATGCTCTAGCAAACCATCTTAAACAGCTGCTTTTAAGACCCAAGTTAAGTGCTTAGGCTAGTCACAGCGACTTTGATTTAGGGTATGGAAGCTACAGGAAGGACATCAATACAACAAAACCTTTCAGAGCAAATTAGGAGGGTAGAACCCAGAGGCTTCCTTGCTCCAGTGCTGTGGTAGCAGTTCACCCTTGGAGCTGGGTGCACACATAGCCCCTAAAGTTCCTCACCAGCACCAGAGGACTCTGGTGGACTTTGGAGGACTCTGCAACATGCCTGCAGGGTTACTGGACTTTGAATTTTCCTTTTTTTTCTATAGCTGACCATGGATTTAGAAACGGGAAGAGCCTCATTTCACCTCATTCTCCCTTCCAGGTTATATAATGCTCACCGTGACAGTATGAACACTGGGAGTAGGAAAATAAGAGGATGGGAATAACTAAGAATATAACAGCTCACTGTAAAATTAGTTACTGTTAGCAAATAAGTGACTATAAAAACAAAAAATAAAATAGTCCTTTCCCTCTAAAATTACCTGATGTCCCTGCCAGGCAGCTTGTACACTGAATATAAATTAAACAACAATCTGTAATAGAGCCAGTAAAGCTGCTAAAGAAAACACCTACCAAACATTTCAGACAAAATAAGGAAGACTTTTAAATGGCCAAGACATTACAGCACCATCTGAAATTCCCTAATGTGTCTGTCCTTAGAAGGTCAGCGTGGAGAATTATCTGCACAATAGAAACAAATGAGCACCCAGAGAAAGGGAGTGACATGGTGCTTTTGCATTGTGCACCCACAGCATGCCCATTTTCCTTGGCTTTGCTGCTGTTTTCCTTCCCTCTAGGCACGGCTACTCAAATTTTCTTCTAAGTGCTATAGCAGAAGCAGAGCAGTTGTCCCCTCTGTGGTCTGGGCTTGTTTCTTTCACTGGACTATGGAATTCTGTGTTCTCTTCCTGACTTTCTGTGACATGTCTTTCCCCACGTCCTAAAGCTTACTGACTGAGTTCTTTCTTTTTAACATCCCAGCATAACTCAGCTCCCACTGCGAGAGGCCTGCTACAAGCAGAAAAGATCCTGCCAACCTGTGGGCCAGCCTGTGTGGTGGTGCTGAGACTGGGTTTGCCGGAGCAGATGCAGATAAAACTATTAGACTTTTTTTGGCCTACTCCCCGTTATTCTATACTATTCTAGACCCTAAACCTGAGATTTCATAGAATGACACAAAGATCCTGGAAAAGGGCCTCAGGAGATCTTCTGCAGCATCCTTCTGAAATGAGGTGTTCTTCCACACATTTCACAGGCAGTTCCTTGGTCTCTTTTCAATCCTTCTCAGTGCTTGATAGTCAAGTCTGACCATGCAGTACCTTAGCTGCTGCTCACAGGCCTGCAATTCCTTTTGCTCTGCTCTAGGCTCAGACCACCTCACCTATCTCCTCTCTGAAGTGCAGCCTCCTGTACCAGAAGCAGTGTCCAAACTGAGTCCTCAGCAGCATTTGAGGAGATTAAAATGAGTGCTGTGAGAAGCCAGATCCAGGGGATCCCCCAGGAGACTGCTACTGCCCTTTCTCCCTTCCAGTTTGATGCTTTGGAGAGAAGTCCCCCAGAACTTCTGAGAATGCAGAGAGGCATCAGGATGTTCAAGTAGTGGCATATAGCCAACCACTGGGACTCATAAAATGTTAACTAACCTCATAAGCATCTGGTTATTTGAGGGGTGTTTATGCTTGGGTTTCCACTGGGGAAGTCTGGTTTTTGCTCACATCCACCTGGATCTGATGACACAGATCTCCAATCTGATCTCAGCCTTGCCAAGGCTTGCAGAACAAGTGCTACCCTGTCTCATTTTACACGTTGAAAGGCTATTTTCAGGTGTCCCTTCAGCTGTATTTTTTTTTCTGCAGTTTTGATGTTTTTCCTCCTGTTTTCCAGTAGTTTTACTGTCAAGATCTGGGAATCCACAGATTCCTCTGTCCCCAGAGTACCTATTAGGCTAAAAGGAGGATGAGGCAGCATAAAGGGTACTCAAATATGCTGTGTTGGACCCAGGTTCAAGTTCTGTTCCTGCATAGTTGGCTTTCCCATGTGCCAGGCAGTGCATTAACTACCAGTTTTTCTGGACTCTCACAAGCATCAGTCAGGTTATGCAAGGATCTACTTTTCTATGTATGTTTTAGGATGCTGAAATCCAGGAGAGAGACTGTTGCTGCCAAATCTGGTTGAAAAGAGATATTTATGTCCTTGAGGGAGGAAATCTAAGGCCACATAGTTTTGGATGATTAAATGGCCTTGTTATCTTGCTGGCTTCAGGGAAGCCTGCTCTTGGGTACTTTATTTTGAGCAGTGTTTCAGAGTAGAGCTGACTTTTTAGGGTTCAGAATCAAGAAGAGTGCCAGGAGGCTGGACTAACAGCAAGTCACAGGTTGAGTGGGCTGGGCTGGCTTGGGGCATGGCAGAACTACAGCATACTGGGAAGGGGTGTCGTGGTAGGCCTAAACAGGCCTCTTGGGCTTGTACATGTCCTGGCTTGTGCAGACATGTTTTTCTGCTGTTTTGGGGAGAGAGCAACCGCGGGAAAGGGGACAAAGGACCTGGCGCCACTAAGTCTGGGGTCCGGGGTCTGTCCATCACCTGTGGTTGCTAGGGGGCACATGATTGCCTTGTGCAGGGCCCGTGATCTGCCCAAAAAAGGATAAAGCAAGCCTATGGCTTCACCCAATATGGCAAAATCTTGGGTAACTGCCATTTGATTGGCTATCTTGTGTCCAAAGGTCCAATTGATCTTTGGGCTGTGTTATAAAGGAGCAGGGAACACGGGGTGCGTGCCTTCCACCATTACAGATGCCTGCTTGCATCCTGCCTGCTGCCTCCACGCATTTGNTAGACTGCAGCAGGATAGATGTAAGTTGGACATCAGGACAAAGTTTTTACAATGAGAATGGTAAAATACTGGAACAGGTTCCCCAGGGATGTGGTTGAGGATGTCCCTGAAGACATTCACGACATCAGACTCGATGGGCAGCCTGCTGTAGTTGGAGGTGTCCCTGCTGACTGCAGGGGGATTGGACAAGATGAACTTCGAAGGTCACTCCCAACCCAATGCAGTCTGTGATCTTCAACCAGATCAGGTTGTTCAGAGCCCCATTCAGCTTGGATTGGAGTATTTCCAGGGATGGGCATCTACCACCTTTCTGGGCAACTTGGGGCAGTGTTTCACCACCCTCACTAAAATGTTTCACCACCCTCACTAAAATATTTCCTCCTCTCGTCTAAATCGCCCCTTTTTTGGTTTAAAAACATCATCCCTTGTCCTGTCAGAACAGGCCCTGCTAAAAAGTCTGTCCCCATCTTTCTTGTGGGCCCCTTTAAATAGTGAAAGTCTCCCAAAGGCTGAACAACCCAAACTATCTCTTTTCCTCATAGCAGAGGGGTTGCAGCCCTCTGATAATTTTCATGGCTCTCCTCTGACCTTCTCCAATAGGTGACACAACACTGCCGGTGAGATCTCCCCAGGAAGGAGAAGCATTTTCATAGAATGGCTTAAGCTGGAAGGGACCTTTGCTTGCTTTATTACTTACACTTTTTTTTTTGCTCTGTACTAGTTCCTCGAACAGGGGCATGTTTTTTCCAGTAGCTCGCCCTTTTGCTGCTGTCTCAGCAGCTGGCTCTAAGCTGGGGTGTTGGTGCCCTCTAGTGAGAAACGTTTCACACAGAGAAGCAGTGCCCGTTTCGACAGTTCATCTCTGACCTTGGCGAGCTTGCACTCGGATTTTTACAATTTTACCAAGTTTGGCGTATTAAAAATCAGAAACGTGACCTCTGCAACCCGAAGGACCACTGTTAGTAAAGAAGAGCTTTACTCTCAGTATGCCATACAGAAACATAGTTAGGAACATTTTCTGGGTTCTCATGCCCATAAACAAGTAGCTTTTTGTGCTTTTATTTGTAGTGTCATCTTGTACCTATTGCCCTCCGGAGACTTTTTCCCTGCCTCCCCTCACTCTTGCTGTATTATAGCTCCTTCCCAGCTGAGGGAGTAACCACTGAAGCTTTTAAATACACTGAGGTCTGAACATGTTTTCAAACATCTGCCCATGCAGGCAGGTTTTGATCCATGGTGCTACCTCCTGTGATAAAGCGAATAGCAGGAAGGAGGACTGTGGTGTTCAGTATTTACAGATTCACAGATTGCACTGGGTTGGAAGGAACCTTCAAAGGTCATCTTGTCCTATGCCCCTGCAGTGAGCAGGGACACCTCCAACTAGATCATACTGCCCAGGGCCACATCAGGTTTGATCTTGAATGTCTCCAGAGACGTGGTCTCAACCATGTCCCTGAACAACCTGTTCCAGGGATCTCTCATTCTAAAGAACTTACTTCTTAGGTACAACCTAAATCTATCCTGCTCCAGTTTAAAGCCATTGCCCCTTGTCTGTACCGGAGCACTCCAAATTCCTTCCTTCTCCCCTCCCCTGCAGGTCTGAATGGGGAGAAGGCGGCGCNAGTGGGGCAAAGCTGTGTTTGTAGCTTAGCCTTTTCCATTTCCTGACTTCCTAAGTCTTGAATGTTGAAGAATTCCCAATCGAATTAGAAGCTGTCAATAAATCTAAACTAGTTTTGTATATAGTTTGGGGGCAGGGCTTTCAGGAAAATAAAATAATTCTATTTTTATAATTTCTGACTCAGCCACATTAATTCCCTGCCTCCATGATGTTGTCCTGTCACTACAAGCCCTTCTAAACAGTCCTTCACCAGCCTTCCTGCAGGTCCCATTCAGATATTGAAATGTAGTTCTAAGGTCTCTCCAGAGATTTCTCTTCTCCAGGCTGAGCAATCCCAGTTCTTTCAGAATGTCTTCACAGGAGAGACGTTCCACCCCTCTGATCATCTTCACAATCTTCCTCTGGACCAACTCCAACAAGTCTGTTTCTCTCTTGTGTTGGGGGTCCCACAGCTGGACACAGTACTCTTAAGTGAGGTCTCATCAGAGCAGAGTGGCAGAATCGCCTCTCTCGATCTGCTGACCACACTTCTTGATGCAGCCCAGGATGTGATTTGTCTTCTGGGCTGCAAGTGCACATTGTTGGCTCATGTCCAGCTTCTTGTCCACCAGTACCCCCAAGTCCTTTTCTGCACAGCTGATCTCAATCTCATCACCCCCCAGCCTGTATCGATATTAAGGATTGCCCTGACTTAACTGTAGGACCTTGCACTTTGTCTTACTGAACCTCATGAGATTCTCTTCAGCTTGCCTCTCCAGCCTATCCGGGTCCCCCTGGATATTATCTCATCCTTCAGTCTTGTCAACCACACCACCCTGCTTGGTATTATCTGCAGGCTTGCTGTCTATATCATTGATGAAGATAACTGAACAGCACTGGTTCCATACAGACCCTGCAGGGACTTCACTTGTCACCAGTCTCCATCTGGACTTCACCTGACTGCTAGGACTTTTTGAACTTTATGGAGAGTGGCTTTACAACTATATCAGCCAATTTCTTCAGAACTTTGGAATGCACCTCATCAGCTATCATAGATTCATGTATGTTGAGGTTCCTCAGGTGGTCCCGAACTGAACTTGCTATCCCCTTACAGTGGGAGGGAGTTTACCCTGCTGGTCTGTATCTAGTGGTCTATCAACTCAGAGCAAGACTGCCAGTGAAGACTGAGGCAAAAGAGTTACTGAATACCTCAGCCTTCTCCTGACCAGCTGACACTAGCTCTCTGTTCTCACTCCTCAGAGGGGTTATGCTTTCTTTAACTTTTCCTTGCTGGTTGATGTACCTATAGAAGCCTTTCTTGGTATTCTTTGCATCCCTTGCCCGGTTCAGCTCTAGCTGTACCTTCCTGACCTCATCTCTACACAACCAGGCAGTACTCCTGTACTCCTCCCAGATTACCTGTCCCTGCATCCACATGGTGTAGTTTTCTCTTGCTCTTTATTTAGACCAGCAGGTCTCTACTCAGCCGTGCTGGTCTCTTCCCTTCCTTGTCCAGTTTGTAATACATGGGGATTGAGAGCTTTTTCACTCTAAGGACAGTGTCCTGGAAGACCTGCCAGCTCTGCTCAGCTCCCCTGTCCCCTTTCCCATGGGACCCTACTGGCTAGCTCCTTAAGGAGCTTCCTAAAATTGAGAGTCCTGACTATACTCCTATATCCCTTAGGACTGCAAATTCCACCAGTATGTTATCACTGCAGCCCAGGCAACTCCTAGTCTTGACATGAGTGATGAGTTCACTGGCATCCATGACCATCAGGTCCAGTATTGTATATCCTCAGGTAGGGCTGTCTATTACCTGGCTCAAGAAGTTATCATCAAGGCACTGCAGGAGGTCTCCTCAATTACCTACAGATTGCCATGCTATTTTTCCAGCAGATGTCAGGGCAGTTCAAGTCCCCCAGCAAGACAAGAGCCTGGGAGCATGAAGCCTCCTGTAGCTGGAGTGGGAAAGCTTTATAATTGGTTGTCCTGCTTAGTGGTGAATGATCAGTGAAGTCACGGGATCACAGAATTGTTTAGGCTGGAAAAGACCATAATATTGCTGACCCAGCACTGGCAGGTCACCACTAAACCATGTCTACATCTACACATCTTTGACATACCATCCTCGATGGTGACTCCACCACTCCCCTGGGCAGCCTGTTCCAGTGCTTGACAGCACTTTCCAATGAAGGCATTTTTCCTAATGTCCAGTCTAATCCTCCCTGGGCACAAGTTGAGGCCATTTCCTATCATTCTTGTTACTTGTCCTGGTGTAATGTTTTTCTTTTTACTTGTTAGAGGGATGTCACCTTTATGATCACAGTTTTAAGTCTCTATAAGAGATCTAGTTGCTAAGAACTGGACATCTACTTCATTTTCCTGAAGAGCTAGGGCTGGTCTCTGCAAGTTCTTCGTGGAGCTACTAAGGTGCTTTTATTTACATTCATTCAAATTAATGGCATTTAGCTAGGAAAATGCTGACTGATTTGGCCCTTGTGCTGTATCATGCAGGGGAAAGCCTAGAACGTTTCTAAGGGCTTTACTGCTCTGCCAAATGAAAGCAGGGAAACATTGATGGCAATAGGTTAGAGAAGCAATCTGCTGCAGTCTTGGCTGAAGAGCAGTGCTCTGAAGAATGTGCTCCTTGCAGTGAGGTTCCCCAGAGGACTGCTAGCCCATGGAAATGGGACGTGTGCACAAAGGGCAGAAGCTGCTTAACTTCAGATTGGTGGAGATGCTACTAGACAAGGCTAACATTAGACATCTTGTGTATCACCTTGACATATCCCATTTCCAGATCACTCTAAGACTGGCAAAGCCATTGGCACAGCTCCCAGATCCTAGGAAATGTGGGTAGTGTGAAAAAATGAAACAGAAATGAGAAGGGACACAACTGCCTCCCAGTGGCAGTCTGTATTACACATATAGGGTAGCACAAAGAGACAGAGAAGTGGTTTGCTCCAGTGTTTGTTGTTCATTTTTAGTCAGTACTTTGTAGAGCCTAAATGCTTTAGACCCAGTTTAATCATGGAGTCACAAAATGGTTTGGGTTGGAAAGGACCTTTAAAGACTGTCTACTTCCAAGCCCTTTGCAGTAAGCAGGGACATCTTCAACTAGATCAGGTTGTGCAGAGCCCTGTCCCACCTGACCTGGAATGTCTCCAGGGATAGGGTTTCTACCACCTCTCTGGGCAACCAGGCGCAGCGTTTCACCACCCTCACCTTAAAACATTTCTTCCTTCTAGCTAGTCTAAATCTCCTGTCTTTTAGTTCCAAATCATCACCTCTTGCCCTGTCTCAACAGGTCCTGCAAAAAAAAATCTGTTCCCATTTTTCTTACAGGCCCCTTTAAGTACCAAAAGGCCACAGAAAGGTCTCCCTGGAGCTGCCTTTTCTCCATGCTGAACAACCCCAACTCTCTTAGCTTGTCCTTACAGCAGAGGTACTCCAGCCTTCTGATCACTTTTGTGGCCTTCTCTAGACCTGCTCTAACAAGTTTATGTCCTTGTGCTGAGGGCTCCAGAGCTGGACACAGCACTATTGGTGGGGCGTCACCAGAGCAGAGCAAAGTGGCAGAACCAGCAATGTATTTCTCTCTCTAGAGAGAGATACGTAACCAGTATATATATTTTTATACCAATATATCACTTATTCTTAGCCAGAAAAAAGATTCCTGGGATGACAAGAACAACAAAAACAATGCAAACCTTCCTTCAGAATAAGTCAAGAAAAGGGGGCTGATACACTGTTCCAGCTATTCCTGATAATTAGTCTCTCTGTACTGTAATTACTGCAATGTCAGGTAGAGGTTTTTTCTACAGCATTCAACCCTGGGCTTGTCTGATGGTCACATTTCCTTACAGACACTGTTTAGGTTTGATGGGGATTGCAAACTACAGCAAACCTAAATCAATCAGAGTGAGCTCATGCAGTGACTGCTCAAGTGACATCCATGAAAAACTGGTGTCAAAGTAAATGTAGATAATGCTCTTAACTAGCATCTTTTCTGGGATGCCTTCAGGTTAACCGTGTGGGTAGGTTAAAAACTGTCTTCTCTGAATGTGGCTCTCCACAGCGAATCCAGTCATGATCCCTCCTGTCAAAACACAGGAGAAAGCTAGCGGAGTCTGTGAGGGGAGGAGGAGAAATTTGGCAGAGCCTAGGAATACTTCAAACCCTCAACACTGGGATCAATGCAAAATCTCCCAGTTCAAGAATTACAAAAATTGCCTTTTGTAGAGGAGTTACTGTCTTTCAAAAGACAGCATTTGGAGGCTATCTCCCTACCTAAGTACTTTCCTAAGGAAAAGGTAGGCTTTCAGTTTCCTGTTAATTGGAGGAAAACTGCAGTATATTCCGATGACTCAGTTGCATTCAGCTCTAGGCATGCCTGTTGATGAGAAGCAAAGAAAGCACTTCAGATATTTGAGAATGGCAAGTCTATAAATAGCAGCACAATCCTGCTACAGATGGGCAGAAACTCCAGCCTTTCATCTGAACATTTCATGCTTTGGGGCACTTGAAATCCAAGTCTGACGTTTGCATGGTTGAAATGTTTAGAGTCCACCCACACGAGATTGTAAAACATGCAGTTTTCAGCAGACGCTGCTTAAGTCACATCTTCTCCCTCCCTGTTCCCTTACCTCTCCCTCTTTCTTCCTCCTTCTGCTGTTAAATCCAAAAGATTTTCACAGCAACTTCTTTTTATAGACTCTTTTTATTAGAGCACTGTCCCTGCTAAGCACTTCTGTGAAATTCCTCATTAGACTGTAACCACCTACAGACCCTGTGGTATCCTGTTAGGTTTTCAAAGTTGATTTTACACAAGTTTCTCACCGAGCACATTTTAAATGTCAAATTATAACTTTAAGCCTGTGATAGTATATATAGCAATTTCATCTCCTTCATTCCAGCTTTTGAAGGAAACTTTTCCTTCCCTTTTGCACACACAACCTCCACAAGCTGTCTGATGTTTCCCATCATAGTTCACACAGAAATTTATCTTTTGAGAGATGCAAGCCATTAAAAAAAAAAAAAAAAGCAATGAAAGATTTCAGAAAGTTACTATTATGTAAGGAAAGCTGAACTGTTATGTAAGAGAAGGAGTGCTATGGCAAGGAAGGAGTGCAAAGTGTTCTGCAAGCCTAACTCCTCAAAGGCCTGACAGACAATTATATCCTTAAGAACCTGTCTGTTTTTCTAGTAATAACAGTTAGCTTGATTAAGAGTATTGTCTCTGCCTGGAAGCCTTCCTTCACGTGTGTTTCCAGAGTGTACATAAGGATTTTTTTTTTTTCCCAGAAAGAGTGGTCAGGCATTGGAATGGGCTGCCCAGGGAGGTGGTTGAGTCACTGACCCCAGATGTGTTTAAAAGTCATTTAGATGTGGTGCTTGAGGATATAGTTTAGGGTGCACCTTGTAGAGTAGGGATATCAGTTGGACTTGATGATCCTGAGGGTCTCTTCCAACCTGAATGTTTCTGTGATTCTGTGAAACAAGATTATACACTCTGCGTTTTTAAACATCAATACCTACCTCTAGTCCTCCCTCTCCATACAGTCCTGTCAAGTTTAGGTAAACGTAGTAACTCCATCAACCACTGCAGCTGGATGTTCTGGTCTGAAAAATCATCAGAAGCAGGGCTCTCAGGTAATTGGGCTGTTCCTCTGACAGAACCTTTTTATCTCCATGGGACTAAGTAAAAGCACCATACTGTATTTGCCTACCTTGCCCATTACTAAACTCTAACTCTGCTTTACTTTGTTTGGCATTAACCATGTATCTGTCTGTCTATCTATCTAGATATAGATATATAGATATAGACTATATATTTTTTTAATATATATATATATATATGTATGACAAGTCTAGAGCACAAGTATTCTGAGTAGCAGCTGAGAGAACTGGGATTGCTCAGCTTGGAAAAGAGGAGGCTCAGGGAAGACCTTCTCACTCTCTGCAAGTACTTGAAAGGAGATTGTAGAGAGGTGGAGGTCGGTCTGTTTTCCCAAGTAACAAGTGATAGCACAAGAGGAAATGGCCCCAGGCTGCGCTAGGGGAGGTTTAGGTTAGAGTGACCCCAGTACTGAGCCCTGGGGAACACCACTAGTAACTGACCACCAGTTGGATTTAACTCTGTTCCCCACCACTCTTTGGGCCTGGCCATCCAGCCAGTTTTTAACTCAGCAAAGTATCCACCCTTTCAAGCCAGGTGCAGCTAGTTTCTCCAGGAGGATGCTGTGGGAGACAGCATCAAATCCTTTACTAAAGTCCAGGTAAACAACATTCACAGCCTTTCCCTTATCCACTATGGGGGGGGAGGCGGGTGTCACCTTGTCATAGGGGATCAGGTTCCTCAAGCAGGACCTGCCTTTCATGAACTCATTCAGACTCAGCCTGACTGTTGCCCATGATGCATAATGGCACTCGATCTGCTCAATGACCTTCTCTGGCACCAAGATCAGACTGACAGGTCTGTAGTTGTCCAGGTCCTCCTTGCACCCTATCTTGTAGATGTGGGTCATGTTTGTCAATCTCCTGTCAGGTGGGACTTCTATAATTAGCCACCACTACTGGTAAATGAAGGAAAATGCCTTGGTGAGCACTTGGCCAGTTCTCTCAGCACCCTGGGATGTATGCCTGAGTGGTGCAGAAGGTCACTAACCATATCCATTTGGTTTTAGGAGACTTCACTCTGTTCCACTTCCCTAACTTCCAGCTCAAACGATCTAAAAGTCTCTTCCACCCAAAGCAATTCTGTGCTTCTGCTTCACATGTGGAGTATATGCTGCATTTACGGACTGTATGTAGAGCAAAGGCTGAGTGAAAGAAAACTCAGTTTAATGTTTCTAAAAGACTCAGGATAGAAAATTCTCCAGAATGTGAACTGCTGGAGGGTTAATAGATTCTGTATTAACAGAAACATTGGTTCAGTGCTGTTGAGGCATGCAAAACACTGAGTTTATGCTGCCCTCTTCTGTAGTACCTTGAAAATGAAAGTAGGATTAAGGATAGGAGCCGTTTTAAGAAATTAAATCCTACTTACTACCAAGGATCCCTCTATGTAAAATTCTTCTTCCAGGTCAGCTCTTCCACTTATGTTGTTATTTGTGATAACATTGTCCCTAGCCAGAATGCAACACTTGAAGCTTGATTTTCCCCTTTAAGTTAGCCTTTGCTAATGGCTCTCTGCAGAGTAGGTGTCACCTCAAAATACCACTGTTACGTAAAGCCTGATTGATATGAGCTAAGGTGGGCAGAAAAAAGTTATCAAAACCTGACTGTTTGAAAGAGAGGAATGTATTTCTGCTTAATGCAGTGGGAGGGCATAATTACCTGCACTGAGCACAGGAAAGGTATGAGCTCACATTGCTGATGTGAAGGTCTATAAAGAGCAGACCTCCCTTCTCATGTGCTCCCCTGTACCCAGAAGTATTCAGAAGAAAGTGTGAGGTGTTTCTGGAATGCTGTTACAGCTGTAATGTAATGGCTGAGCAATGCCATGCTGGTTATGGATGTTGGTGCAGGAAAACCTAGACGTGAGCTGACAATGTGTGCTCATAGCCCAGAAGACCAATTGTATCCTGGGTCACATAAAAAACAGAGGGAGGGGATTCAGCCCCTCTGCTTTACTCTGGTGAGACCCCACCTGCAGATGGGGAGGGGCTCCCTATCACGGAGTGTAGTGATAAGATGAAGGGTGATGGTTTTATAC
This sequence comes from Ramphastos sulfuratus, assembly GCA_013399055.1. Lineage (NCBI taxonomy): Eukaryota > Metazoa > Chordata > Aves > Piciformes > Ramphastidae > Ramphastos > Ramphastos sulfuratus. The sequence goes on along the minus strand of WBNM01022380.1, from coordinate 221,831 downwards.
TAAAAGAGCAGAGTTTTAGACTACATATAATTTACACTGAAGGTGGTGAAACACAGGCACAAGTTGCCCAGAGAGGTGGTAGAAGCCCCATCCTTTGAAACCTTCCATGTCAGGTTGGACAGGGCTGTGAGAAACCTCATCTAGTTGAAGACATCTCTGCTTACTGCAATAGGGTTGGAACTAGATGACATTTATAGGTCCCTTCCAACCCAAATACACTTTATGATTCTACAATTTATCCAAAGACCATTAGCATTCAGGGTAATTATACCACATATATAAAGGTCTCTGAATGTGTTAGAGTTGAAGGAGGGTGCAGCATCTCTCCAAGAGGGTAGCAGTGTGTCACTGTCTGGATGCCCACTGTACTCCCCAAGGTAGCCTGGCTGAGGGCTTGCCCTGATGACCTTCACATAGAGAGGAAATGGGGTGAGGAGGTCATGGGTATGTTTGTGGTTCTGAAGCTGCTGAAAGGCAGAGTGAAAACAAACCAAAAAGAAGCTACAGTGATGTCTTAACACCTAGAATTCCTTTAAGTTCAGGGCAAACTTTTTGTGAGGGACCAGAGAGAAACTAGAAAGATTTAAATAAAGAAAAGTACAAATTTCCAGCTTTTCCCTTTTAGGGAATTTTGTTTGGAACTACCTCTAAGTTTGAAAACCCTCCCTTTAGACCCCTAAGCCAGCTATTTGCAGCATTTTGTTGTTCTGAAACTGTGGCAATCATGTTGTCTCCACCAAGCTGTCACCCCTTCAGCAGGTGGGCAAAAGTGGTTTTGGCCACAGAGGGCTCTGGTTTAGGTTTAATTAGGTCTTTCCATAGAAGTTCATTAAGTTCCATATATCAAGAAGCTCTTTTGCTCACTCAGTAAATTGTAACAGAAAGCAAGAAGGATTTGCACATAGTCAGCATGTTGCAGCTCTGAGAAATACTGGAGCTGGCCTTCAGATAAAGAAATCCAATAAAAGGGACTCATTGCTGAACAAGTTATTTTAAGACACCTTTTCACTTTCTTAATGTTCTTTCCATTACCAGCTCCCTGACCACTAATGAGAACTGCCAAAGGAAACCAATTTGCAGTGGTGCTGCTTTTCTGTACTTTTCCTTTACAACCTATATTCTCACACAGAAATCACCGAGCAGTGACAGCGCAGCACAGCTGTCACCACTGTTAATCTATACATGTATTTACATCTTTCAAAATAATTTGTCAGAGCATTTAGTTGACACAAAGGTGCCTCCAAACATTTCTGTAGTCTCCAGCACTCCCAATAGCCTTCCTACTGCTAGCATTTGTTCTACTGTTTTGTTTCTGAGATGAAAATATGTCAAGGAATTAGCCAGTAAGCATTTTGTTTCTTGAGCACATCATTTGCTTCTTTCTGGATGGAGAGCAGCCAGGCAGAAAGGGACCTGGGGGTACAGGTTGACAGCTGACTGAACATGAGCCAGCAGTGAGCCCAGGTGGCCAAGAAGCCCAATGGCATCCTGGCCTGCATCAGGAATAGTGTGGGCAGCAGGACCAGGGAAGTCATAGAATCATAGAATGGTAAGGTTGGAAGGGACCTCAAGGATCATCCAGTTCCAAACCCCTGCCATAGGCAGGGACACCTCCCACTNTATTGCTCTCTACAACTACTTGAAAGGAGGTTGTATCCAGGTGGGGGTTGGTCTCTTCTCCCAGGCACCCAGTGACAGAACAAGAGGACACAGCCTCAAACTACACCAGGGCAGGTTTAGGCTGGATGTTAGGAAGAAGTTCTTCACAGAAAGAGTGGTATTGGAATGGGCTGCCTGGGGAGGTGGTGGAGTCACTGTTCCTGGAGGGGATTAAAAGGTGACTGGATGAGGCACTTAGAGGCACTTAGTGCCATGGTTTAGTTAATTAGAAGGTGATAGGTTGGACTCAGGATCTCGAAGGTCTTTTCCAATCTGGTTAATTCTGTGATTCTTTTTTTGTGCAGTGAAGATCTTTCAGAAGTGTTATAGGAAATTGTGAAATTTCCTTAATGCTCTGCAATATATTGGCCTGCTTAGCTCTTCTTTTTTACCTTTAAAAAAAAAAAAACCAACCCAAAACGGATTAAAAACCTGTTTTTTTACAGGGATTCCCTTGCTAATTGCTCATACTCTGTCATCAAATTTTCCAAGTTAAATTTAGGTTTCTCTGCTGTCACTCTGATCACATTTGCTAGAGAATGTAAATTCCCTTTTGTTCTACTTGGAAGCCAACCAAAAAAAAAAAAAAAAAAAAATTGAAAAGTAGAAGTGAGTTCAAGAAGCAAACTTCAGATCCAGGTATAAACTTTGTCAAAGTCCAGGTGTGGTCAAGTTGAGAGAGGTGAAGGCTTGTTCCAGTAAATTTGATGGCAGAGATGTTAGGTTGACCAGACATTGTCTGGGAACTACAAGGCAGCTGAAATCAGCCAGACAGGATTTCACCAGCACTGAACTGATGGGGAGGAGTGTATGACCCTCATGATCTAAGGACACTTTTTATCATCCAGTTTCTCCACCTCAAAAGCTGGAGCTCTGCAGTTGATAGGGCTGAAGGGCTGGTAAAGACCTGCTGCTTAAGTTCAGGGGAAGGATGAGGGCACTCTCATGGCAAGAAGCCAACTTTTGAATTATGGAGCCACCCCCAGCGCGCTTATTCTGCAGAGCCAAGTTCCACTGAGCTGAGCTGAGCCAAGTCCCCAACTCCTGCAGCGCTCCAGCAAAGCAAAGAAATAAACAATTCTTCACTGCTGTTGACCAAAGCACAGCATTTTCCTCTGCTGGGAGCCAAGACTCACCAAGATCTCTTGCTTTGCAATGAAAGAAGGGCCTTCACAATAGAAAGGCTTAATGGAAGTAGTTGCTGCGTGGGAAGATATTGAAAACAGTGATTGGCATCACACTTTCTTTCTTTCTTGTCTCCTCTATTGTTTGAATTGTAGGAACATGGTGGGTCCTGTGGCTAAGTCTATTACCCAATTCTCCTTCTCCTATTTCTCCTTTCCAGTCATTAGTGTTCAAAGAATAATTCGAAGTTATCACACCCATGGCAGAAAGGTTGTTTCCCAGTCCTTTACACTATCACAAGCATACACCTACATCTTGTGGGTATAAAACCTCCAGCTGCATCAAGCACCAAGGGTTGTGCACTGGGGCCAGACAGAGGAAGGCACACAGTTCCTGCCCTGGGGATATGTGGATCACCACATGTGCCATGTGGCTACCTGATTATGTCCCCTGTCGGGGCACTGCCTACCACCTCCCTGGGCTGGGAGTGTCCCTTTTCCAGCTGACCATGCAACTGTACCCAAACACTATCCATAAAAGCCAATTGATGAAATCAGATCATAGAATCATTTATTTTGGATAAGACCTTTAGATCGTTGAGTCTTACATCAGCAATAGTGTGGCCAGCAGGACTATGGAAGTGATTATTCCTCTGTACTTGGCACTGGTGAGGCTGCACCTTGAGGTCAGGGTTCAGTTTTGGGCCTCTCACTACAAAGAGGACATTGAGGTGCTGGAGAGCACCCAAAGAATGTCACCAAAGCTGGTTGAGGGGTCAAGAGAACAAGTCTTACAAGAAGCAGCTGAGGGAACTGGGGTTGTTCAGCCTGTAGAAGAGGAGGCTGAGGGGAGACCTTCTCACTCTCTCCAGCTTCCTGAAAGGAGGTTGTAGTGAGGAGGGGATTGGTCACTTCTCCTAAGTAACAAGAGATTGAACAAGAGGAAATGTCCTCAGGTTGCACCGGGGGAGGTTTAGGTCAGACACTGAATTCAGCTGGCACAACGGGGAAATAAACCATGCTTGTTATTTGACTGGTATAAGACAGATTCCCCATTTCTTTTCTAAAGGACCGGGGGGACTGTGACCCCTCTGTTTCACTACATTCTAATTTTGGCTGACTGAAAACCTCAGAAGTCCCTACCTGCAGTTTAAAGCAAAGCCACAGGTATTGCTCTTAGAGGCTTCCCAGGGTGAGACATGCTCCTGTTTTATTTCACCATTGTGAAAACAGAATTAGAGCCCTTGTTACAACCAGTGCTTTCTGCTGGCACTTGCTGAAAGACTTGTCTAAAACTTGGCAGCAGTTAAATCTAGTTAAAGTGACAGCAAGAGAAAGTATGGCTGCAAAGCTGAGAGTTACACCACGTCTCTTCTCTCTGCCAAAGGAAGACATGATCAACATCGTGTAGAGAACCACATTTTCTCGTGCCCTTGCGAGGGAAATAATTGCTAACAGATCTCGTGCTTCAGCGGTATCTCTCTCCCCTCTATGCTTCCCAAGTGTGTAGGTAGAGTAGCAAGCCTGTGGAAACCTTTTGTCCTTTTGTAAATTGAAAGAGAACAGCTGCTGCCTGCTCACAAAGATGAGAGCCAGAAAGTTAGCAGAAAAGTGCTGTTAACCACTGACTTTTGAAAGCTTGAAGAAAGGAATTCAGTAATGAAAGTAATCAAGGAGACAATAATACAAAGAGGCTGCAGGTAGGATTTTTTCTGAGCTAGGAAACTGCACTGGGTGGGGGTAAAACCCTCGATGTATTTCTGCAGGTATTTGCTGAGGGAAGAAGGATTTTCAGATGTGTTCTGGGGTTGTGTGTTGTGCTGTATTATAATTACCAGTGCTACAGCAGTGCCTAGCAACTCTAATAAAGTGTCAGGGTCTTATTTCAGAAGTCATTGTGTGAAGGAGGAATGAAGAAAAGAAGTGATTTACTGTCTTTTTAGGCATCTCAGGCAACAAGCACCCAGATTGGCATTGTTTCAGCAGGTTTTAAAATACGAGTCCTGTGAGAAAGGAAAGATGTGAAAACCGAAGGTCACCTTCTATATATTTAACCAGTAAAGCAAGCCATGTGGAGATCCTAAGCAATGGGGAAGAAACGAGAGGAGTCATTAAGCTAGCAGCAAGGGAAATGTCTGAAGCTGTTTTAAGAAGCCATGAAGACACCTTTCAGAAGAAATAAGGCCAGTTTCACTGGGAGGGAGAAATTTTCCAGTAGCAAGCTCTCAAAATACTATTTCCACCTCCATTCCTCATGTTCACATATTTCTAGCAATCTGGTCGTGATGTTTCTATCCCATTTTCCTTCTACTTGATATCTAATTGTCACTGTACTATTGATCTGCCCAACTGTGAGTGGTTTCCATGGGCAGCATACAAATCATTGTGGAGAATTTACACCCTCTGCTAAGCAGTTTGGCTTCAGCTATGCGTGATATTTCCCAATTTCTGTTGTTTTTTTGTTTAATTTTGTTTTGTTGTTTTGCTTGATTTTTGTTTTTCCCAGCACTCTCACTAGTTTAGCGTCATTCACCTTTCTGACTTATTTTTCCCATGTAAAAGAAGCTTCTGCTGTGAGCTGAAGCCATGTAATTTTTTTTTTTTCCTGTTGCTTTGCTGTTCCCCAGCCAGGGCCAGTATTTCTGGAGATCAATACTTTTTTATTTTCTATGGCTCTATTTTCAGCCTTGTTGCTTTTTGGTTTAGTTCCTTTCCCATTCAGTGCTTTGCTGAAACCTTTGTCAATAGGACTTAATCAATAAGCAATCAGAGTGAGCTAATCCCAGAGCTAAAAAGGAAATCCCAAGGGAAATACTACATGTGCTTCCTTTTAGAAGAATTCTGTAAGGCCCTCAGCCTCACAAAAGCTCACAGGGCTGATTGAAGTGCTTTACAGAAAGAAAGTATCAGAGAACTGCACTTTTGTCCTTCATCTTGACCGAGATGTTACTCAGTTCACAGTTCGACATGAAAATCCATTCACAGAACCACGGAATCACAGAAACATTCAGGCTGGAAAAGACTCTCAGGGTCAGCAAGTCCAACCAATATCCCTACTCTACTAGGTGCACCCTAAACCACATCCCCACGCACCACATCCAAACAACTTTTAAACACATCCAGGGTTGGGACTCAACCACCTCCCTGGGCAGCCCATTCCGATGCCTGACCAGTCTTCCTGGGAAAAAAAATGTTTCCTGATGTTCAGTCTACAGCTACCCAGTCACAGCTTGAGGCCATTCACTCCTGTTCTATCACTAATTACCCATGAGAAGAGACCAGCACCAACCTCTCTGCTACATCCTTTCAGGTAGCTGCAGACAGTGATGAGGTCTCCCCTCAGCCTCCCCTTCCTCAAACTAACCATCCCCAACTCCTTCAGTCACTCCTCATAAGATTTATTCTTCAGGCCCTTCACCAGCTTCATTGCCCTCCTCTGCACTCACTCCAGCACCTCCACATCCCACATCCCTCTTGTACTGAGGTGCCCAAAACTGAACACAGTACTCAAGGCATGGTCTCACCAGAGCTGAGTACAAGGGGACAATCACCTCTCTACACCCTGCTGGACACAGCATTTCTAACTCCATCCAGGATGCCATTGGCTTTCTTTGCCACCTGGGCACACTCTTTGCTCATATTCAGTTGCTTGTCAGTTACAACCCTCAGGTCTCTTTCTGCCTGACAACTTTCCAGCTACACTGCCCCAAGCCTATGGTGTTGCTTGGGGTTGTTGTGGCCCAAGTGCAGGACCTGGCATTTGGCCTTGTCGGAGCTCATCCCATTGATATTGGCCCTTTGAGCCAATCAATTCCTTGCAGATAAGCCTATTAGGTAGAATAGGTTGGTTTCAGTAACCAAATAACTGGGGGTAAAACACAAACTGCTGAAATCAAACCTAGGAGAAGGTGAAGAGTCAGCTGAGTGCTGCAACACAGTTCTGGATAGGATGTGGTAGAGAGGAAGAAAATCTAGATGAGGCCTGGAAACCAGACTCATTCATCCGCCTTCTCATACCAGAGGAGCCTCAGTAGTTAATGAACTCCTACGTGTCTGCTCTGCAAGGCTCATGATTTTGTAGCCCTGTATTTTCACTCTACCAAGGTCACCTGACTGCCAGGCTGCAGAGCTCCTGCCCACCTGTAGGCCAGCTGTAGCCCAGTTCCCTTGTGCCCTTGGCAGCTTTGCTGAGTCTTAGTGCACAAGTCCCACTCTTTAACACAGGTATTTCTGTCTTCATCTACTGACAGACTAGTCAGTTTAAGTTTCATCTTCTGGAAAGAGGGACAATCCAAGATCATTGATGGTGCTTTCAGTTCACGTGCTTCGTTGGCACATCTGGTTCTAGTCCTTTACAGAGAAGAATGCATGCCTATGAAAAGATATGCAGTCATGAAGTAATCCAACACCTCATAACTGTTAAAAAGTTCAGCCCTTGCTGAACTCAAGAAATGGGCAGAAGTTTTGCTGAGTGTGTCATGAAAGAACACACCCCCACATCTGAGACAGAAGTGCTCAGACCAAGCTAACAATGCTGCCTTTCTCTATTTCTGTAGACAGACACCTTGAGCTGTTTCACTGTGCCCCATGATGGAAAAGTACACAGACAGAGCTGACATCCAAACACTTACTGCCTCCATATGCAGCACATTCCCCCATAGTTCAGTTCTCTACTAAACCTTCACTTTTTAAAAAGTTCATTATGTGGGAGAGGATAAGGCAGGGACAGCACAACCTTATTCAACAGCATAAATGGGTTTCTCTGGCAACCATCATCAAGCTGCAGTACATAGTATCTAAGTGTAGAAGCAGCTATATTTAGGTTCTGGGTCTGCTATTGCCCTGTCTTTTTCACCGCAGAAATCTGACATGTATCCGTGCCTCTAGTTTAATGGGGGAGGCAAGGGAAATCCACCCATCTACTGCCCCATGTGTCTCTGAAATTTGGAAAGGTCTGTCTGACTTTTCATGCTCCTTCTCTTTTTATGTTTGTTTGGGATTGTTTTTGGGTTTATTTTTTTCCCCTTCATGCATTTCTAATTCTTCATAAGTTTCTTCAGCTGCTCCAAACTCGCTGATTAATTTTCTTCATCTGTGTTTCTGTGCTGGGCAACAGATGCTGGGTTTGGTGCTCGCTTGATTCCTAAACCCCAGCTGAGACCCCTCAGCCATGGCTGTGGTAGTTTGGCCCAAAGCCACAGAGCTCTCCAGGAGGACCAGAGAGGTCCAGAAATGGTGATTTTGTTCCTCAATCCCATAATCCTGCTATCACTTCGTAAGTGGGCAGCAAAGCCAAATCTTTCTCCTTTCTTTCCCTTCCTTCAGCTCTCCAGTGGGACTCACGTCTGGGTAGCTATGGGGGAGTAACCTGCCTGTGGCCTTCAAGGCCACAGTGAATTTCTCGCTGTGCAGTTATGGCCTGCTTGGGCCTAACAGGAGACAGCAGGGGGGGAGGAGAAAATGAGCACTGGGGTTTTACAGTTTGGTTTGGTTCGGGGGAAGGTTTTGGGGGAATTTTCATGTATCCTGTGTCCATATGAGGTGTTAAGGATTCATTAATTCCATGTTTGTTTTTTCCTGCACATCTTTAAGTACACTTCCTTGTATTCCTCTCAAATTCAGCAAAAGCATTATTATTTTACTGCTTTTGAGAGTAAAAGAACTAATTCTGTCCGCTCTATAAACTATTGACAGCCTGAGTCAAGAGGTGGCTGGAGACACTCCTCCATGCAATCTGCACTGGACTGAAGGGGGCCAAGCAGAAATGCAGTGTGCAGCACTGGGGTTTCCAAGCTGGGCAGTTTGGAGACCTCCTACATTGGATGTTAGGAACAAGTTCTTTACTGTGAGGGTGGTGGAGCACTGGAACAGGTTGCCTAGGGAGATGGTTGAGGCCCCTTCCCTGGAGACCTTCAAGGTGAGGCTTGACAGGGCCCTGGGTGACCTGGTCTAGTGGGGATGTCCCTGCTGACTGTAGGGGGGCTGGACTAGATGACCTCTACAGGTCCCTCCCAGCCCAGCTCATTCTGTGATTCTATGATTCTACATGGGGGAAGCATGGCATTGTAAGCCTCAGTGGACCTGGAACTGTTCTTCCAACTCGTATCATGTAGAGCTCAAGCACCTGAAAGCGTGATATTGATTCCCATTTTAATCATCTTAAATGTCTCTAAACTCCAGAGCCTAGCTTCTTCACTGTCCGGCAATGTTTCAGCCACAGAGAAAAGTCAGACGTGAACATCCCCAGGATCACTGTAGATATAGGAGATGGGTTAAGAGGCCCACTTATTATCTCAGTAGCTGGGAAGAGATATGTAACTACTCCTTCCAAAATGTCTGTGGAAATGACTGAGAAACCTGGGGCTGTTTATTCTGGAGAAGACTGAGGGGTGGGTGTCAAGTGGATAGGGCCAATCTCCTTTTGGTGGTCAGCAGCAATAAGAGAAGGAGCAACAGCTACAAGTTGGAACATAGAAGGTTTCACCTCAACATGAGGAGCAACTTCTTTACAGTGAGGGTGACAGAGCACTGGAACAGGCTGCCCAGAGGGGTTGTGGAGTCTCCTTCTCTGGAGACTTTCAAAACCTGCGTGGATGCATTCCTGTGTGAACTACCATAAGTGATCCTGCCGTGGCAGAGGGGCTGGACTTGATGATCTCTGGAGGTCCCTTACAACCTCTAAAGTCCTGTGATTCTGTGGAACATTTACTACAGAGTGATGAATATCACCTTTTGATGACCAGACCTCCAGTAAAATGTCTGGGTTTGAGCAATCAAAATAGTGGCATCTAAAATCACGAGTCCCTTCTCTGAAAAGGCTAATTCTATATATAATACAGAGAAATCAGCAAAAGCAACATCCAACGGAGTTAAAAATAATTCTGAAATATTCTGGAAGAAATGTGTTATGAGGAACTTTTCTTGACGGCTTTGTAATTTTTAATTATATATTCCCTTTAATATCACTTGATTTCACAAATCACAGAATTGTCAGAGTTAGAAGCGACCTCAAAGATCATCCAGTTCCAACCCCCTGCCATGGGCAGGGACAGCTCACACTAGATCAGGTTCCTCAGAGCCACATCCAGCCTGGCCTTAAAGACTTCCAGGGATGGGGCTTCCACCACCTCCCTGGGCAATCTGTTCCAGTGTCTCGCCATTCTCACAGTGAAGAATTTCTTCCCAACATCCAATCTGAACCTACCCACTTCTAGTTTTGCTCCATTCCCCCTAGTCCTATCAATACATTTCTGTGGTCATCCCTTCTCCCAGTTTACCACAGAGGGATAATTACAGCATCCACTTTTAGAAAACAAATTACTACAAATCAAATCAAGAGAAAAATATTTTATGTTTCCACGAATTAATGCATATAGGAAATATCTACAAACAGGGACTAAAACCAACAACAATACTTTTTCTATGTGTTTGGCAGGTATATTGCAAATAACAGTGATAGCTTCACATCCAGGGATTGGCTCACAGGCTCGTTATGTTTTGAATGAGCATAATGTTTTTTAAATGATCAAAATGGTTTTAAAAGATAAAAATCAAAATAGTAAAATAAAAATATAAAAATTATTTTAAAAGATCAGCCTTAGTCTGACACAGGTATTATGTAAGTCTCTTCCAACAGCCAGCCTGTATGAGGAGCTCTCCATTTCCCTATATCCCTGATCTTCCCATGGTGATTTAGCAGACCTCTGGGCAAAACAAGTCCTTCTGCTGGGCACCAGCCAGCTTTAGTAACACAAATTAGAAATTTTATTTACTAGATATGGAGCAAGTTTAGAGAAAAGGAGGTTCAGGGGAGACATTCTTGCTCTTTACACATATCTGAAAGGAGGATGGAGCAATGTGGGGGTAGGTCTCTTCTCTCAAGTAACAAGCAATACAACAAGATGAAATGGTTTCAAGCTGCACCAGGGGAGGTTTAGGTTGGATATTAGGAAAAATTTCTTCCCCAAAAGGATTTTCAAGTTCTGAAACAGGGAAGTGAGTGGTTTACCATCCCTTGAGATGTGTAAAAGATATGTAGATGTGGTGCTGCGGGACATGATTTAGCGGTGACCTGGAAGTGATGGGTTAGTGGTTGGTCTTGATGATCTTGAAGGTTTCTTCCAGTGAAAACAATTCTATATTCTATACTTTTTAAGGAAAAAAAAAAAAAAAGGAAAGAAAAAAAAAAAGAGGAAAACAAAACCAAACGAAAAACCCCTCAAACCTCAGCATTGAGCCATGACAAGGGCAAAATTTCTTCCCTGCACTCCAAAAGGCTACCGGTATACTGGCCAAAACAAAGACATCAAACCTAATCTCTCTAATGAGAATTAAAAAAAAAAAAAAAAAAAAAAAAGGTGTCTTTATCCTATTGCAAAATGACACTCAAAGACAGATTAAAATGCCAGAATACTTTCAGAAGAATGAAGTGGCCCTTTCCAAGCCATGTTCCTTCCCTCCCGGTAGGCTGGTTCAGAAGGTGTCCAACCCAACTGTAGTCACCAAAGGCTGAGTCTCAGAAGGGGTAAAAGATTTGCTTGACATAACTCAAGATATTACTTTCTCCTTTTCGTCCTGACAAAAATTAATCTTGGTCTTTAGAGTTTTCTACCTTGAAAGACACAAAGTCAAAAGTTAATTTTTGGCTCCTTTAAGGTGGCATTAACTCATCTGGAATTTTTAACCTTACAAAATATAGGCAGGAAATGAAGGTTTTTATTGGCTAAAAGTTTAAAATCAAGCTGAATATAATCAGCCTGTTACGTGTTTTCCAGTTTAGGACTAGGCTGTGCGTGACAAGTATTTAGGGATCTCTTGCTAGTGGGCTAGGGTTTGCTGTTACTACTGCTTACAGCAATGGTGGTTTGCAGCTCATGAGAGACCAACAACATAACAAGCAGATGAAATGTGTGGACTGTTGCTTACACAGCACCAACATCTTTATAAAAGAAACAGATCTTTTTTTAGGCTTTACATCAATTCTGTCACAAACTGCCAAGAATAAACAGTCCCTCCCCTGCCTCACTAACTTATCAGCCCAAGCATCAAGCTGTAGTCTTAAATCCTGATGCCAAGAATCTTACCAATTTACCAAAACAAATATTAACAAAGAGATTAAATGAAGGGATACATTTGCATTCTTTTTGAGAACATGTGGGTCTAATACTTGCCTCCATTTGGAAAGGGAACAAATAAATCAAGACTACATTCCCTGCTTGCTCTTCAAAAGCAGGCAGGTGAGGGCTAGCTAATGTAGATTCTGACTCAAGTCAGCCATCAAACCTTTAAAAATACTGTTCACAACAAATTAAAACGAGAAGAAAAGACTTACACATGCCATCATCCCACAAATATCCTATGAGAGACCTACATAAGGTGGGAGGTTCTTTTAATTCTATATAACATTATAGCTTTTCTTTTTGTTCCTCTCTTCTTTTTTTTTTTTTTTTCAAGATGGATGAGTGAACCTGGTGGTAGTGCAGGGAAATGGAACTACATCTTTCAAATTATCATTGTCTCTTAATCAGAGTATGGAATTTTAATAGGTTTATAATTAAGATCTAGTCAAGAAAAGTAAAGACATAGGAAATCCTACTTCTAGTCCTAGCTATTTCAGCAGAGAAACTTCAGGAACCATTTTGCTGTGGTATCTTGCAGGTGCCAGAGCAGGAACACTGAGCAATTAATACCACAAATATTCATCGTAAGCAGCTAAGGTGTCAAGCCCCTTTTGACACTGTACTTACAGGGTGGTTTCTTGAAGGAAACAGTGAGTAAAAGGAATGGTTCTCCTTGTGGAGAAATTTTGATAGCAGATAGGTAGGAATCACCCAGAGCTTTGAAGAGAAAGCAGGGAAAAGATGCAGGGCACTTATTCAGACCAAGCTGAACCATCATGGCCAGGACATCTTACCTTCCTGAAAGGGACTGCAACAAGGTTTTATGCTGTCTTTTTTTCAGAGCCTGAATAACTTCTCTTTATAGCAAACTGCTGCTTTTGATATGTTCCAAGTCTTTGGAAATGGAGCAAGAGCAGTAAAACTCAGCCAGCACGTGGCCAGGGTTCCTGTCATGGAGAGGCTGCATGCCAGGACCTCCCCACAGCCTGCATTACCCAGAGCAGAGTCACAGATGAGTCAGCCTCGCTGTTTTCTCAGCCCTTGGAAAACCTGCCTAGCAAAAATCAGGCATACCCACAGCATTCACTGCTTTCCAGGTGTCCTGGTTTGAGCTAGAACAGAAGTGATTCTGCCCAGTGAACTTACTTTCCAGCTCAGTCTTTTCTCAGAGACAGCATTTTCCGAAACTAACGAAATGTGCTCACAGACAGTGTCTGCTTCTAGCAGTGATAACACTAATGTTTAATTACTAGCCAGGACAGGTGTGTAGAAAGGCACTTGTTTATACTTGCTCTAAGATCACTGCTAGATCTTGCGCCCCATGCTGGAGTGATAAGTAAGAATTGCCACCTGCAGGGAGGAGCAGACAGGACAAGTGATGCTAAACTGACCAACAAGGGATTCCATTCCATCTGTCATATTTGGTACAAAGCTGAGGGATCGTGAGGGTCAAGCCTTTTCTTCAGTGGTTGGCATCTGAGGAGGAATCTGTCCATTCTGCCTTTGATCTCAGGCCATGTGTTCCTGAATCCAGTTCCCATCTGCTGCTGAGTCCAGTCTGGGACTTCCCAGTGCCTGCCCCCATCATCAGTGGTGACAGCAATGTAATTACCATCATGGGGTTAGGTTCAATATTGGTTTGTATCTATCTCATTTTATTGATATTATTCTCATTAGAGCTGTCTTGCTTTTCTTTTTCAAACCATCAGTCTCTCTCCCTTATTACCTTTCTCTTCCCTTTGTCACTCATCTAGTGACCAGCCCAGTTCTAACCCTTCACACCAAGATACAAAGGGCAGGAGTCTGTGTTTTCAATTAATCCATTAACAGTAAGAAAATAATCACCTTTTATATTTGAATCTGCTCTGCAGCTTGTCATCCTGCACTGCTCCCCCAGTAGTTTTCTGCTGCCCTTTCCTCCTCCTCACTGCTGTGGGGGAAACGCTGAGGGGAAGGCAATGGCCTGGTGGTATCCAGTAGACAGGGGAGGTTATGCATGCTGCACTTAATGACTGTTAACAAGGACTGAGATTAACTGTGATTAGATTCATCTGGCACATAGTTTGACTGTAAAAGGATTATTGAGTAGCTGAGAGAAGTCGTTTTCCTCAATTCTTGTCTGGCAGGATGGGGGCGGCTAAATGGTCACTACATAATCTACTGGCAAGCAGCTTGCAAACATTTTTTTCACATATCTTTATAAAGAAGAAGTGCTGCTGTGTCTGTACCTAGCTGCACCTTCTTGCCCCCTGGACATCTCCTGGCTACTGTAGAACCAGTGATGGGTGCCAGGGGACAGGAATGCGGAAAAGGGCTGTGGGAGAGGATGCAAAGGCCTGGGACACCAGGCTGAGCTCTCCCTCCATGGCACACCATCATGTGTGGGATTGCTCTGGTTGCAGCTGCCTCTAGAGGGCTCATTGCCTTCGTGGAGAGGCAGCAGCCTTTGTTCTCACCTTCCACAGCATCACTGCGTGAATGTTAATTGCTTTGCAATTTTTTCTTTATTTCTATTAAAATCTCCAGTGGCTGCACCTCAAAACTAAAGATGCAGGGTACGAGGGGCCTGTATGCCCTCAATCTGGCAGTGTGACTCAGACAGGCTGGAGGGCTGGGCAGAAAGAAATTTAATGAAATTCAACAAAGGGAAGTGTAGAGTCTTGCACCTGGGANAGGTGATCCTGCTCTGGCAAGGCGTAGGATGGGATCTCTCTTAAGTCCCTTCCAAGCCCCTGACATTCTGTGATTCCTTGTCCTGTCAGTGAGCATCACCAAGTAGAGCCTGACTCCATCCTCTTGGCACTCACCCTTTACAGCTTCATAAACATTAGTGAGGTCACCCCTCAGTCTCCTCCCCAAGCAGCAGAGCCTCTCTCATCCTACTAACCACAGCCCTTCTAATACACCCCAGAATAGCATTGGCCTTCTTGGCCACCAGAGCACATTGCTGGCTCATGGTGAACCTTCTTTCCACTAGAACTCCAGGTCATTTTCCCCTTCACTTCTCTCCTTACATGGAGAGTTCAGCCTTTACTCTTGCAGATTTTGCCATGTGCTGCCAAAATCAATAGGATGCTGGCAAGATTGACACAAGGACATAGCACTAGTCCCTGAAAAGGCAGATGTGATTTAGCCTGCATGTCCAGGACATGAGTGCCAAAATCTAAGTCTGGTAGAAAGTCGCTAGCAAGTTCTCAACAAACTCACCTTTCCTTCCTCTGCAGAGGTATCTCCACCTGCCCTCCATTGCAGTAGTGTGTATATCCCTCTCCTTTGAGGAATATCACTGCTTAGGTTTATTTCTCTCCCTAGAGAATGGAAAGAGCTTCCAGCAGGGAATGGCTTCTGCAGTAAGGATGAACCAAGCTGAGATTCTGGCTACTGGAGCTCAATCCTCTGGCATAAATCAATGAGCAGAGTACGAACAACAGTGTAAAAAACCTGTATTGAATCAAAAGTGTGAGTCAAAGCAACAGGGAAAACACAAACACCAAGCATCAGAAAGGGAACAAACATGCAACTCGGCAGTGCTCTGTGCCAAATGCCCCAGCACACGACAGGAGACTGTCATGCTGTTGATAGTATTTTGTCATAATTATCTGCAATTTGCTTACACATGTTGTTCAGCAGAGATAAAACAATGATCAGCCTCTCCTTGCCTTCTTACTGCAAAGTGATGATTTCAGGCCTGAAACACCCCTTTTAATCTGCATTCCAGAATGCCTCCATGGTGAGAGGGTGAATATTTGGGCGGACATAGGCGACTGGATTTATGTATCTCACAGGATGCCAGATTGATTTCATGCACTCCTGGAGGACTCAGTCTCTGGGGACTGCTCACAGTTTCTTCCTGCCCTTGATTGATAAACTTTGTCTTGTGGCTACATGCTTCGGAAAGCCTATTTGCATATATATTGCCAGTGATTATTCACTCATTGTTTCTATTAGAGAAGCACACAGAAGTGTCTTCTGGCATGCTGTCCTATAGGTGCTACATGAACATAAACCTTTATGACAGCTCTGCCACAGAAGTTTTCTGGTGTTTAAGAGATGAACAAGAGCTTGCCCATTGTCAGCATTTACAGCTGCTGCAGAGCTAAAAGGAGAAGGATCCCTTCTGCAAACATTGTTCTTTATTTGCACAGAGCTCACAGTCAGCCACCTCTCTTGAGGGAGCAAAGGGCAACACAATAAAGTCCTCATAAGCTAGGCCACGTTCCTCCTTCAAGACCATCTCAGATCAGTCTATTCCACCAGCCAGTCTGTTTAGATGTAATCTTGCCCAATTGATAGTCCAGGTTTTGCTCAGAGTAACACAGGTCTTTCCCAGGAATACCACCAGGAGATCTACCCTGAGGCTGAGTTATTATGAGTGGCAGGATGTGTGGGAGACTACCAGCAAGTGCTTAGAGCAATGGTCACCACTGATTTATCTGGAATTTCACCCCTGAACAAGTCTAAAATCTGGACAAGCTGGTAAATTATTTGAGAAAAGTATGTTATCAACCTGGAAATTCCTGAGAGATACAAATCACTGCAATGTGTTGGAGATGGGTCTGTGTCGACCAAGCCCCTCTCATTACTGTTTAGCACACTCAGGGACAAGAGGAGGGCTCTCTGTCTACAGACCAACTGCCAGACATGGCAGCTATACTGGAGAACCAGCCTGTGCAGGTACCAGTTGCCCCTGTACAGAAAAAGGAATATACAATGAAAGCAGTTTGCCTCCCAAAGGATGAATCAGAGTCATCACAAGAAGGGACAGTGGTAATCACTGCAAAGCATCATGAGACTTGTAGTTTGGCTTGTAACATGAGAGGCTTCCTGTTTTTAGGGGGGAAGCTTTCTTGTGGTTTCTGGTTTGGGGTGTTGGTCTCTTCCACTTAGCTGGCTGCAGGCTTGGATGCTGCCCTGTTCCACTTGCTGTCTTGTTTGCTGATCCTCTTTGTTGGCTTGGTTTGTTCACTCATTTCCACACTATTTACATTGTATCGTTTCATTACATTCTTCTTATCTCAACTTACAGAGGTTTTCTGAGTGTTTCCCTAGCTCCTGTGCATGGAAGTGAGCCTTCTTAGAGCAGAATTGTGTTAAACCAGGGCAGCATATTAAAATAATCAAACGTTCCCTCTCTGTGTTTTTTATTTGAGATTTCAGTATTTACCACTCTCTCCCCTTTAAATTACCTTACTACTGTGTAGCTTTAAAGAATTCCAAGTGACAATGAGATTTGTATCACCCAATGTTCCCAGTTAGTGGTATACTGTGAGACTATAACCATTGAGTTCAAAACCTTCTACGTTGCAATATATTTGTCCAGATTTCAAGCAAAGAAGACATGAGTCTGTGTAAGGACCAAAGTTTTCTATGAAGAATTGTCTACTATATTTCCTCTTAAATGTCTGCCTCATGAATTATAAAATCTGAAAGCTTACAATCAGCTACAATATGTCTCTTCTTTTTATTAGCCTGTCAAACTAAGTGGCACCACTTTATTGTCCTAGCTGCTAAAAAACCTTGTCCAAAATCTGGCTTTCTTACTGTCCAATTAATAAGCTCAATTTTATAGTCTAACTTGACAAACCTCTTTATTGCAAATACCTCAGAAACTACTTTGCTTGCCAAATGGAGTATCAGCCACATTATCAGTACAGTTCACAAAACAAACGGCTTCCACTGATATACCAAAACCTCCTCCTGGTAACCAAAATGTTAGAGCAGTGAGTATTTGATATGTTCCCTTCTAATTACATGCTCAGTCAAGGTGATGGAGATGAGCCCTGTTTCCACTCCCCAGTGGAGAGATCATGGTCACGTACAGAGAGCCTCCATTTTTCCTCCACTTCCAAAAGAGCTTTGGGTACTTTCATCTCAGCACCTCAGTAAGCTGGGACAAGCATAAATCTGTCGCAAACATATTTGCTGGATGAGAGCCTGCACTGTGTGCTTGCAGCTCAGAAGGCAAATCATATCCCGGGCTGTATCCCCAGCAGCATGGGTAGCAGGTGAGTGGGGATTCTGCCCCTCTAACTCTGCTCTTTGTGGAAGACCCCACCTGCAGTGCTGTGTGCAGCTCTGGAGCCCTCCACACAGAAAAGACATAGACCCATTAGAGTAGCTCCAGAGAAGGTCACAAAAATGGTGGAACACCTCTGCTACAAAGAAAGGTTGAGAGAGTTTGGGTTGTTCAGCCTGGAGAAAAGAAGGCTGTAAGGGGGGACTTACTGTGGCCTTTAGGTACTTAAAGGGGATCTATAAGAACGATGGGAGCAGACTTTTTACCAGGGCCTGTTGTGACAGGACAAGGGATGATTGTTTTAAACTAAAAGAGGGGAGATTTAGAATAGCTAAAAGGAATATATCTTTTACAATGAGGGTGATAAGAAGTTGCCCAGAGAGGCAGTAGATACCCCATCACTAGAAACATTTGAGGCCAGGTTGGGTGGTGTTCTGAGCAACCTGCTGTAGTTGAAGATGTCCCTGATTACTGCAGGGGGGTTGGACTAGATGACTTTTAAAAGTCCCTTCCTACCCAAACTATTCTACAATTACAGAATTTGTTACAGGCAGTTTTAGTATGTGTACATACTATATATATATACACAATATATATACATACTATGTATATATATATACAACATACATACACACATCTATTTCCTAGATAATCCTCCACCAGATGCTTAGTTGCCACTTCCATAAGATAAAAATCCTAGTTAATACTAGAACATCTCTGCTATGAGGATAGGCTGAGGGAGCTGGGGTTGTTCATCCTGGAGAAGAGAAGACCTTAGAGCTGCCTTCCAATACCTGAAGGGATCCAACAGGAAGGCTGGAGAGGGAGTTTTCATAAAGGTGTCTAGCAATAGGACAAGAGGGAATGGTTTTAAGCTGAGGGACAGTAGGCTTAGGAAGTTCTTCAGTACGAGGTATGGTGACACTCTGGAGTGGGTTGCCCAGGAAGGCTGTGGATGCCTCCTCCCTGGGGGTGTACAAGGCCAGGTTGGATGAGACCTTTAGCAGCTGAGTTGAGAGGCATCCCTGCCCATGGTGGGAAGGTTGGAGTAGATGATCTCTAAAGTCTCTTCAAACTAAAGCCGTTCTATGATCAAGCAAACCAACGTTCACTGGAAATTTTCAATACCTTCCCAAAGCTGATGGAGAATCTATATGCCAAATGCAAGGTAGCATTCTGTTTACTTTGCAGAGAGCAGAGCTTTAATTTTTAATGTTGCAGAGATGCTCTTTATCGCTATCTCCTGTACCGTCGAGCATATCAGTATTTCACAACTGCTGCTAAAACAGCTCAAGGTGCAGTTGAACATCTGTATCACTCTCTTTTTTCCATGGCAGGATCACATGTGCTCACCCCCAAAAATAACTGTTTGGTTTGGTGCCAAAAGGAGAGTGAAAGTTCCCTAAATACTTCAAACTTTTGTTTTGAATTTGTATAACAGGGTGGAATTTCAAATTACTTCAGCCAGGTAGGCTGCTGCTCCCTGCTACAAGCTCCTAGATGGATTGAATTCAGAAGCCACCACATTTGTTACTGTCCAAAGTGTGAGCAGCTAGGCTGCAATAAACCTTATGAGGAAAGGCTGAGGGAGCTGGGTCTCTTTAGCTTGGAGAGGAGGAGGCTGAGGGGGGACCTCATCAATGTTTATAAAGATGTGAAGGGTGAGTGTCAGGAGGATGAAGTCAGGCTCTTATCAGAGATGCCCAATGATAGGACAAAGGGTAATGAGTGCAAGCTGGAGCATAGAATGTTCCATGTGAACATAAGGAAAAAAATTTCATTATGAGGGTGACGGAACACCGGAATAGGCTGCCCAGAGAGGCTGTAGAGTTTCTGTCTCTGGAGATATTCAAAACCTGCCTGGACATGTTCCTGTGTGACCTACTCTAGGCGATCCTGCCCTGGCAGGGGGGTTGAACAAGATGATTCTTCAAGGTCCCTTCCCACACCTAACGTTCTGAGATTCTGTGATTCTGTAACCTAACTGCTGTAAGAGGGTCATTTTAAGGAATAAGGTAATTACTTTCACCCCGGGGAAGAAATATTTCATGCAAACAGTTCTGCTTCAGACAAGATTTTGTCACTGGTGTTGCATAAATCTACTACAGTGAGTCAAAGACCCCCAGAAGGGGTCAGAGAGGGTCCACATGACTTAAAGAAATGCATGAAATCACTTAGATAAGAAAGAAAGGGAAAAAAAAAAAGCAGTAATGGTCTGGGCTGTTTCTATTCATGCAAGTATACCTACAATTACTCCATCATATATGACCTCATTAATGTTTATAAATATGTAAAGGGTGAGTGCCAAGAGGATGGAGCCATGCTCCTCAGTGATGCCCAATAACAGGACAAAGGTAATGGGTGGAAGTTGAGGCATAGGAAGTTCCATGGAAACATGAGGAAAGTTTTTTCCCTGTGAGGGTGACAGAAGACTGGAACAAGCTGCCCAGGGGGGTTGTGGAGTCTCCCTCTCTGGAGATATTCAAGACCCACCTGGATGAGTTCTTGTGTGATCTGGTATAGGTGACCCTGCTTTGGCAGGAGGGTTGGACTGGATGATCTTTTGAGGTCCCTTCGAGCCCCTAACCTTCTGTGATTCTGTGTGAAACAGTAGGATCAAATATATGCAACAGCTTCATCCACAGTTTGACCTTAGCTCAGGATTTGAGAAGCTCCTAGCACCTGACATTTCTTTTCAAGAACTGTAGCTTGCCAAAGGTATCCTCTCCCACTTTCATGAGTTTCACCGTCCCTGAAAAACCAACTGGGTGTCCAGTGCATGCATATATTTAGCTCTGCATCAAAAACATGCATGTCCTTGAAGAGTATAAGTAGCAAACAAACACTTTGTTCCAAGTGGCAGACCCAAGACATCTCTATTTATGTATACAAAAGCTATCACAGATTATCTGAGAGGATTTTTTTTTTTAAGCATTATTCAGGGCTCGTTTGCTAAAATTTCTTTTTCCCATTAATTCATGTTTCAAACAGAAGCCAGCCATGGCAGAGGCAAAGCCTTCTTGCATACCAAGAAGCTACAGCCACACATTGTGCGTGCCCTGACCTGCTGGTGGCTGGCAGAGCAACTCACCTGCAGAAGAGGACAAAGCTACAGCAATGGAATCCATCGCTCTGAGGTAGGAGCCAAATTTTGCAGACTTTTGTCTTTGTATTTGTTCTCCAGCCTTTTCAGTACATCACTTAGCAGTAATAGCTCTGTGTGTAGAATACCTGTGGTGCAGAACAGGCTTCCTTGCATGAGAAATCTTTTTATAGCACTTTAATACTGCCATCAGAATTTTTTTGACTCAACACATCAAGATGATTAACTTAGTCTTTGTAAATGATTTGGCCAACAAATACTGACTAATGAATAATGCCTGTTTTTCTCTGCATGACACATATCAACAGGTAATGAACTACTTAATTCCTGTTTTCGCTTCAACAAATGTCCCTTTGAGCATCAATTTAGTTCATTCATAAGAACCACTTCAAGTAGTTGTCTGAAAGTAACTTTCTCTAGGGCTAGAAAAGCTTCATTAGCCAAGACTGGATTCATATCAACATTTCAAAAGGGAGTCCCTTTTCACTTCCACATGTTTCTCTAGTCTACCAACTTTTACATCACTCCTAAGTGCTGGCTCTAAGCCAGCAACTTCATTTCCCAAGTTAAGTAGCAGTATACTTATACTACTATATGTGGGCAGTTTGCCATAGAAAGCCCTTTAATTAAAAGAGTTTAGACAAGAACTCAGCCATCAATTGTCCCCAAATACCCAACTCAGGCACACAGAGGAAGAAAGCACTTTAGAAAGACAGGATTGAAAGCAATAAACAGTCACTGCATTCGTGCTCATTTAAATAGACAGATGGAGCTGTTTGGGCCTATCAGGTCAATAATCCACAAACTAAGAAGGATTTATGTGATACACTGGAATGGCTTAAATCCACTTTAAAAAGGGAAGTTACAATATCTTGGAATGCTGCTCGGTCCATTCAAGGGGCTGACGTGGTAAATAACGCCAAATCTTTTTGAATTAGCAGAGTTATTTAAAAATCAAAGGTACAGGTGAAATAACAGGGTTTTCAAATGCCTCTGTTCCACTGATCTTCAAACTACCTAAGCTTTAATACTGACTGTCACAACAGTGAGTCAGAGATAGGCTGGCAGAGCAGCAGCCTTTCCCCAGGGAGCGGTGCAGGGCCAAGCCTTCCTTCTCTTCCTGACTTCAGGAAACCAAATGTGCAAACTGTGGGACGTGTGGGAAGAGACTTACAGTGGGTACAGCATATGTTGGTTTTACTTTCTCCCTTAGCTGGCCCCTAAGCACCCCCATACCTTTTGGAGGCTCCCAGCTGCCATGGAGCACTATGAGCTCAGCCTGACTAAGGTTAGCCAGGTGTGGTTAGAGCCCTGCCAGTTCCCCATGGGAAGAGAAAATGCTCTCCACCTGGGCTGAATAGCTCACCCTTAGCTAGTCTGTTACAGGAGCAGGACAGGTAGAGTTTCTGCAGACTTTACCTCTTCTGTTAGCTAAATAATTTTGTAACTTCATCTTGTGTTATACAAACACGTGGGAGAAATGTCATGTGTCCTTTTCTGACTGAGCTGGAGCAGGATTTCTTGGGTGCAACATGAAGTTGAGTTAATGAGGTGTATGTGTTTATTTTATTGTTACATCTAGGAGTGAATCTACAAAGAGTAGCAAATTGAATTTCCTTAGAGTTTCCTACCTCTTCCCTCAAATTTCCTTCCTTCCCCCTCCAAATTATTTTAAAAAAACCAATAACCTGAAATACTGTAAAACTTCTGTACTGCAGTCACAGCAAGGGTAGTTCCCTTTCTTTTTCTGGTCACACAACAGCTTGGAAATATTTTATTATGACTCAATTTGTCAGTATTGTTATAAGGCATTAGATAAGCATTCTGCTATCCATGGAAGGTATGGCTTCACAACAAGCTTACAAGAGAGCTGTTATTTCATGGTGTTCAGGAGCTAGGATGGCTATGAGGAATACATTAAGCACCTCTTACAGAAAGGCAATTCCCTTCATGTGGAAGGGTAGGCAAAGTCTCCAGCATCCCTCTGGTCACACCAGTCCATCTCAACTTTCAGAGAGCAAAGCTCAAGGTATTTTTATTCCCCTTTTGCTGAACAGGAATATAAACTAAGTGATGCCTGAGGCATTTGGATACTCTGGATACAAGTGTCCCATTGAAAGTGATAAACAAATGAATAAGCAGAGAATCCCCAGGGAATACTGTCAGCTGCTCACCAGCATGTCCTTGGACGTGTGCACATTGCTCCTCTGCAAGTCAAAAGCTGCTCTGCCTGCAGCCCAGGAGAGCATGTGGTTAAGTACAGCAATCTTCATTTTCCTCTTTGTCTCTTTCAAGAAGTTCAAAAGACTTACACCCACCAGCAGCAGAAATTTGTGGGAGCTGAACAAAGGAATGGTGCTAAGAGTTTGTTAACTTAACCACTTGTGGTTGGTTGTGCAGGCTTGCTCCTCTGATGTGTGAAACGTATGAGTATGGATAAAATATAAGCAGCTTGAAACCGCTCTCTTTTTTTTTTTTATTGAAATGTGTTATTTTTTAATATATGTGTATACAAATGGAGCTTAATCTGTTCCAAAACATGTTTGAACTACAGAAAAAGATGAAGAACTGGACTTCAGTGTGAATTTGACTGTTCATTAAGCAATTAGTAAGTGAGTAATCTAAAACAAGACAGGAGGGGGAAGAGGGAATAATGGTAACTTCATTGCTCAGGTGCCTCCTGTAAGAACAATGGCTCTTCTCTTAATTTTGTTTCTGTTATTTTTTTCATTTGTATCTCTGTCTTTAGATCAGTAAATGATATCTCTTTGGGAAGATGGGAGGAGAAGAAGCCTTTGGGTCCCCAAGAGAACTCATGTTACCTTCAAGCACAGACATTTTACAGATGGTGCTTTATTTTCTCTCTCTGATGATAAAAAAGACAGGAACAGCATCTACGAAAGGTATGAATCTTCTGATTTCTAAAGCAGTCATTCATTTTCCCCACTGAGAAACTGAGAAAAATAGAAAAGCTGAAGAGGAGAAAGGAGGATTGGAGAGGTTTTGCTAAGCTTGGTAGTTCAGCATAGCTGGCATAGTTCAGAACCTGAACTGGTACTTAACAAGCCCTTAATTTTGAGACCAAGTATAAATATTTTTTTAAACTGGGTCCAGCAGTGTGCTCTTGTGGCCAAGAAGGCCAGTGCCATTCTGGAGTGGATTAGAAGGGCTGTGGTTAGTAGATCAAGAGAGGTTCTCCTCCCGCTCTGCTCTAGTGAGGCTGCATCTGGAATAGTGTGTCCAGTTCTGGGTGCCTCAGTTCAAGAAGGACTTATGGGAGCTGCTTGAGAGAGTCCAGCGCAGAGCCACAAAGATGATTAAGGGAGTAGAACATCTTCCTTACGAGGAGACACTGAGGGAGCTGGGGCTCTTTAGCTTGGAGAGGAAGAGACTGAGAAGTGACCTCATTCATGTTTATAAATATGTAAAGGGTGAGTGCCAGGAGAATGGAGCCAGGCTCTGCTTGGTGATGCTCAGTGTCAGGACAAGGGGCAGTGAGTGGAAGTTGATGCAGAGGAATTTTCATGTAAACACGAGGAGAAATTTTTTCCCTGTGAGAGTGACAGAAGACTGGAACAGCCTGCCCAGGGGCTTGTGGAGTCTCCCTCTTTGGTGATATTAAAAACCCACCTGGATGCATTCCTGTGTGATCTGGTGTAGGTGACCCTGCTCTGGCAGGGAGGTTGGACTGGATGATCTTTCCAGGTCCCTTCGAGCCCCTAACATTCTGTGATTATAGCTGAATGTGAAGAAGGGTTTCATGATTTGCTGGCAGTCACAGGAAAATGAAGAAGTAATTTTGATTTGAGCTAAAGAATATTGAAAAAAAATTACAGAACTGAAAGGAATCACTTGTGGTGAAGAAGTGTCTTGATTGGTCTGACACAGAATAGTGCCTTCAATCTGAGCTTTCTGAATAATTTTTAAATGTATTTTGTGTCATTTCAAATGTTAAAGTTTTATGCTTGAAAGGCAAAATACATCACTATCAAAACTGTCAGTACAATGTTTTTATTTTCTCAGGTTTGTCATGTTTGCTTCAGTAGATATAAGGAAGAAGGTGGTGAGATACTGGTGCAGGTTACCCAAAGATGCCCCGTCCCTGGCAATATTCAAGGTCAGATTGGATGGGGCTCTGAGCAACCTGATCCAGTTGAAGACATCCCTACTCACTGCAAGAGGGTTGGGCTAGATGACCTTTAAAAGTCTTTTCCAACCCAAACCATTCTATGATTTTAGGAAAATATTTCTGTAACTTTGTATAGATTCTTTCTCAGTTGATGTTTAAGGCAAAATTTTTGCCCAGCTATGATCTGGATGTTGCAGGAGACATTAATAACACTTTACCTCTATAGTCTGCTGCCTTCCATAATCTCTCAAATGTCAGTGTATGTACTGGCTTAGAGAGGTTATGCCTAGCGAATGGATAACTCATGAGTGAGCAGAGTAGCAAGGCAGTGTGTCAGTGTCAGCAGTAAGATGTCAGTCTGTGATGGTGGAGCAAGAAAATGTTCAGATGGAGCCATTTGTCATGTCCTAATGCAGCAACTAGCACAGAAGTCTGGATAAAGCTGAAGGCTGAATTTCTGATCTGTGTAAGGGCTGCATGTCCACTGGCTGTGGGAGACTGAACATTGTTATGCAGGCAAATGTGATGAGGTCAGCTAGGAGAAGCTGTAACAGAAATATCAAGAGTTCCCAAAGGAAATCCTGACTGTTGAATTGGCTGGGAGTTTTGCCATGTGATGTATTCCACTGCCTTCCTCTTTGTTGTGGGACCCAAGATACTTGTGGGTTTGTGAGTCTGAGTGTGCATCCCAGTTGCATACCAAGCAGCAACTTACCTGGGCACATATTTAATTTTCTTTGCCCGTGCCCATTCTCCTGACTCATGCATAGTATGTTTCACACAGAAACCGAGCTATGAGGGATTGTCAAACCTCATCACATCCTAAAAGGTCCCTGTCTAGGTGAACAGGAGTTCAAAACGTTATGATATGACATAGCAGAACTTCATTTTCCCAGTGGGAAGGATTGGGTGCAATTGGAGGAACCATATGTCCCTCCTTCCTGCCCTCGTGCAGGCTTCCCCAGGTGGTTTATAGCAAGTCATCTACAGTAACAGATCAACAGCAAGGAAATCAGCTCATGTTGATTATTTCATGTATAAATGCATTCAAAGTTTCCATATGTGAGGGGCAGATTATTTTAATCATGAAACTTTAAGCTGCTATTTATATCAGCTAGAGCTAGCTACATCTGGTGTGTCTGAGCTCAGCCCCTTCACACAAGGGTTAGTGTCTTCACTTGCTGCAGAACAGTATGATTTACATACCCTCACAGCCAAGGGCTGTGATACCTCATGAGTCCCTCAAGCTCTTATTGTGGGCANTGTTTGACAGTGCATGAGTGGAGGACAAGATTACTTATGCTTATTGTACAACATGCAGTGGAGAAGCAGTTGACTCAGTATCAAACAGTATCTCTAAATGGGTCGTTTAAAGGTTTTAACATTGGTCCTGAAAAGCTAGGATCCATGCTAGCAGCCCTTCTCATCAAATAATATTGATTCCTAAAATTCAGAGAGGGTAAGGAAAAAAGTCACTTTGAAGTATGCAGGGAGCATTAAATTAAAAAAAAAAAAAGTTTTAAAGATAAAGCNTGTGATGTATTCCACTGCCTTCCTCTTTGTTGTGGGACCCAAGATACTTGTGGGTTTGTGAGTCTGAGTGTGCATCCCAGTTGCATACCAAGCAGCAACTTACCTGGGCACATATTTAATTTTCTTTGCCCGTGCCCATTCTCCTGACTCATGCATAGTATGTTTCACACAGAAACCGAGCTATGAGGGATTGTCAAACCTCATCACATCCTAAAAGGTCCCTGTCTAGGTGAACAGGAGTTCAAAACGTTATGATATGACATAGCAGAACTTCATTTTCCCAGTGGGAAGGATTGGGTGCAATTGGAGGAACCATATGTCCCTCCTTCCTGCCCTCGTGCAGGCTTCCCCAGGTGGTTTATAGCAAGTCATCTACAGTAACAGATCAACAGCAAGGAAATCAGCTCATGTTGATTATTTCATGTATAAATGCATTCAAAGTTTCCATATGTGAGGGGCAGATTATTTTAATCATGAAACTTTAAGCTGCTATTTATATCAGCTAGAGCTAGCTACATCTGGTGTGTCTGAGCTCAGCCCCTTCACACAAGGGTTAGTGTCTTCACTTGCTGCAGAACAGTATGATTTACATCCCCTCACAGCCAAGGGCTGTGATACCTCATGAGTCCCTCAAGCTCTTATTGTGGGCACCTACAATTTTGTGATATCTCATGAGTCCCTCAAGCTCTTATTGTGGGCACCTACAATTTATCCTAAGCATGCAAAGGTCTTAAAATAATGTGAGCAATACAGAGGAAATCAAGTGAGGAAAATTGACTTTAGGTGTTCCATCTTACCAGAATATCTTTTCTTTTTCAACATGACATGGGGGCAGGGTGATAAAATTTCCCCTCAGCTTTCACTAGATGAACCTCAATGACAATCTGCTTGGCTTTTCAGCATATTGCGTGTGGACCCCTTGGTATAGCCATTGGAGTTATTTTAGTCTCCAGAGTGACCAAAGAAATTAGAGCAGCTTGGCTGGAGCCCAGAAATAGATTCTCCAAAGTTGAGAACTAAAGTTTTATCACAAACTGACCCAGGGGACAGTATTTCTGACATTGCTGGTGTCTTCTAATTAAATTAAACCAAAATAATCATACAATCAATGTCGTAAAAACCAGGTCAGCACATACTATTCATAAATTATCACAAAGCATCTGTCACATGCTTAATCTGCTTTTTAAAGTGGGGGACTGCCTTTGCTTAAGCCTGTGTCTAAAGCAACTGCTTTNAAAAAAAAAAAAAGTTTTAAAGATAAAGCAGAAGTGAAGATTAAGGCATTGCTTACCCTTTGGTCTGCAATTTTCACATTGCACTTGAGGGACTTTTTATAACTATATTCAGCACATCTCCCTCTGTCTCTCAAAGTGAATTGTAAAAAGTTCCCTCTTTGCTTTGCCTGCTGCAATCACAGCAAAGATGAGAGGCAGGGAAAGAAATGGTGCTTTACTTTGCATGCACTGTGAGGGGGAGGAAGATGTAGTAAAAAACACATCTGTTCACCTCTTGCCCCTGTACCTGTATGAGCTACCAACACCTTGGAGGTAGACAGCTGCAGAATATAGTACAGAGTACTATATTCTATATATTCTATATATATTCTATTATATATATCATAGAATATAGTAGAGAGTATTGCATTTCCTTTAAGGAGCAGCATTTGCCTAAGGTATCTGCCTCAGTCAGGACAGTCCTGTTTGTGCTTTCATCTTGAGCAGCTGACCAGCTCCACTAACAAGTAGCTAAGAGAACATCAGTTTAATCCCAGCGATTTGTCTTTTTCATGTCTCCATGAGTATAAACAAAGAATTGATACTAATAAAGGTGTCTTTAGAGGATTCTTATATGGTGTCAAGAACATTGTCTCTCAATAGAGGATCTGTCCTTTCCATTTCATATCAGCTTTGTTGTCCAGGCCTCATTCCTCTGAGGACATCCTTTACTGCTTCTGCAATGAAACGGGGACCAGCAAAATGCTATGAGGATTGGGAATTGCTGTGCTTGCCATGATGCACTCTTGCACTCAAATAATATTCTATGTTATGAGTGGAAAAAGCAGGCAAGCAGCTTCCACAAGGGCTGCCACAATGGACCTGTCACCTCAACGCTTTAACTCTGCAAAAAGTAAATGGGTTTGTTCAAATCTTCTAGAGATTTCTTTCACTGCAGTTGCATATATTTGCATAGTGATTCACAGCTTAAGTGGATGCCAATAGCCACTTCTGTGAACAGATGTTGACAGAAGCATCAACAGAAGTACCAGAGTTACGTGAACAAGTATTTCTTTTTGCATGTACAGAGGAATGCATAATCTAGTTGCATGCTGGGACTTTCAGCTAGTTCTGCCTTCCAACCTGTGTATGGAGTCACTGCATGCTAATCAGCCTTTGCAGGAGTATTATGATTCTCAGTAATGCCAAAGAAGAATTCAAGGGAATAAGAAGGGCAGAACCAGAGGAGCTGTGTAACAGTAATATTGGTATTAGAGAGACTGTATGCATATTTGATGACATCCTGTTAAAAGAAGCAGCAACATTCAATTTAAAATTGTGTGTTTGTCAAACAGTGCAGCAATTGAGTATGTTCTTAGTAATCCTAACAATATTGTAGCAAATACTGAAATAATTACCTAAACTTCAAGCAGTTGGTAAGGGCTGTTGCAGGGACAGGTTTGAAGGAAACCACTTGGTTGCGTGTCTCTGTCTCTCTTGCATGTTGGTATGATCAAGATGAGTCCTATGAAACAAGGACATTTAGATAAGAGCTGTCACAAACCAGTATGATATAGTTGAAAAGAGAATAGGTTTTGAATCAAGTATCAGAATCCTTTATGCAGCAAAAATACTTGATAGTTAAAAAGGAATGGATAACCTTCTTTGATGACAGAAGCAGAAGAGGCTTTACAACATGTTTCCAAACACTTCAATGTTTTTCATACCACAATGCAATTAAGCAGTACGTAGCCCAGACTCAGTCAGGAATGTGAAATAGATATAATTCTCTCTGGTTCTGTTCCAGTTCTGGGCCCCTCAGTTTAAGACATTGAGATGCTCAAACATGTCCAGAGAAAGGCAACAAGGCTGGTGAGGGGGCTAGAGCACAGCCCTATGAGGAGCAGCTGAGGGAGCTGGGATTGTTCAACCTGGAGAAGAGGAGGCTCAGGGCAGACCTTCCTGCTCTCTACAACTACTTGAAAGGAGGAGGTTGTATCCAGGAGGGGATTGGTCTCTTCTCCCAGGCAACCAGTGACAGAACAAGAGGACACAGTCTCAAGCTGCACCAGGGCAGGTTTAGGCTGGATGTTAGGAAGAAGTTCTTCACAGAAAGAGTGATTGACATTGGAATGGGCTCCCTGGGGAGGTGGTGGAGTCACTGTCCCTGGAGTGCTTAAAAAAGACTGGATGTGGCACTTGGTGCCACGATGTAATTGATTAAATGATGTTGGGCAATAGATTGGATTCAATGATCTCAAAGGTGTTTTCCAACCTGACTGATTCTGTTACTCTGTGTTACTCTGAAATAACTCCAGTAACAGCAGTTTCTATAGTTAAATGCAAAATCCAAGACACACTTAAATGACAATATTTTTCCTGCTTTCTATTGTGATTAACATGGACTTTATCCATTTTTATGAACTCATTGCTGTTTTCTTTCAGATGATTATTGGCTGCACGAGGACCTTTTTGTAGCCTTTCAGTACTTTTAAGAGGGCCTATTAAAAAGATGGGGACAATCTTTTCAGCAAGGACTGTCGAGGCAGGATGAAGGGTGATGGTTTTAAACTAAAAGAGGGGAAAATCAGATACAAGGAAGGATTTTTCTTCATACAGGGACATCCAGAGAGACACTAGAAGTCCCATCCCTGAAAAAGTTCAAGGTCAGGTTGAATGGGGCTCTGAGAAGCCTGATTTAGTTAAAGATGTCCCTGCTCACTGCAGGGGAAGTTGGAGTAGATGATCTTTAAAGGTCTTTTCCAACCTAAAGCATTCTATGAGTCTATACATAGCTAGCATTCTCTGAATGGCTGTACTGCCACCCAGTAGGATCTGGACAGGCTGGAGAGCTAGGTGAAGGTAAACCTCATGAAGTTCAATACGGACAAGTGCAGAGAAACTTCTTTCTCACTTCTTTCAGTGAGGGTGACAGAGCACTGGAACAGGATGCCCAGGGGATTTGTGGAGTCTCCTCTGGAGGCTTTCAAACCCACCTGGATGCATTGCTGTGTGGAGCACCCTAGGGGATCCTGCTTTTGGCAGGAGGGTTGGACTCCATGATCTCTGGAAGTCCCTTACAACCTCTAACATTTTGTGATTCTGTGAACTTCATTTTTTGTTTCATCAGAGTATAAGATACTGGAAATCTTGTTTCTCCTTTTTAATAATCAGCTTTTCCTTTTGATTTGTGCCCAAGAAATCAAATTTTCCATTACTAGAAACATTCTAGTAATGCTTTCTTCCTTTTTTTACATGGTAAATCATCTGAAACAGACACCTATGTGGAGGTCTCCTTTAATTGAACAAGTGAAGTGGGTGGATTAATGAGACCATTCTAAAAGGGAAGCAGAAGGGCAAAATGGAAATAGGGGGAAATACTGTATTGAAATATTTTTTTTTTGTACTTTAAAAATCAGGTTTAGAAGTCCTGTCCTGGAGGTTAATTTAACTACATCCAAATGTATGCTAGGAGTTCTCAGTAGAGGTAAGCTTTTGCTAATGGCTGTTAGATATACTCTTAATGCCAAAATGGGTTTCCACATGACTTTCTGAATACTTGTCTTAAGTTTTGTCCCAATTTGTTGGGGGTAGGAAGAAAGGAGGCATACAGAGCCACATAAAATCCTAAGTTTTAAAACTCTAGTATGTTTATTTTCTCCTTTGACTATTAACAGTAGGGCCCATTTACAAATCAGAATCACAGAACCTTAGAGGTTGGAAGGCACCTCCAGAGATCATCAAATCCAACCCCGCTGCCAAGGCCCCCTTAGGGTAATTCGCACAATAATGCGTCCAGGTGAATTTTGAAAGTCTCCAGAGAAGGAGACTCCACAACCTATAAAAATAAATATATTTGCTGCAGATGAATAACAAATTTCCCTATGTGCCAGAGCTAATGTAAAAAAGAAGAGTTAACTGCTGCCTCACTAGGGTCCTCCCGTGGGTCTGTTAAAGAAGAGGATCATCTCACATAAAGAAAAATGCAAATTATGTATCTGTGATAGCCTTTATCTGAACAGGCATGTGAATACCCTTCCAGTTCTACCAGCTTGGGAGATCTCTTGGGTTTCCTACTTGCAGACACAAGAACAGAGCTGAAGGTCTTCTCTCCAGTGCTTTATTATGGGTATTTTTTATGACACAAGTACATTTTGTTTTCTCCAAATCTTACCAGAAACCACACTTCACAAAGTTCATCAGCATAATTGTTTAAGTGTCCCTTCCCACTTCAGAAAATTCCAGCAGGAGCAATGTCTGCCACTTTCTGTGCATCAATTTCTTAGGGGTTGATTTATATCTTAGTGGCTCTGACCTCTTCCAGAGACGCAAGCTTCCCTTGACACTGCTGTTGAAATATAACTACTGACATTAGATTCCAGTCCAAGTTCTTCCTCTGAATCGCTTTGCAATCTTCTTCCTGTATCTGGAAATAATAATATTTAAATTAGCCACAGAGATTTTGCAAAATCCTACTTTCAATATGATAGCTGAGATTAGTGAGGCTATTTTACCACCTTGTAGTGAAACACCTGAATAAACCTCGAGTACCTTGATTTTCTTTAGTTCTCAATAAGATGCTGACAGCCTTTGATGCCATTCAGGTGCTTGCATTTGGCACAGTCACACAAAAAAAAAAAAAAAAAAAAAAAAAAAAAGAGGTTCCATAATTATATAGCTGATACTTCATTATTTCCTAGGAACGCTATACTGTGAATTGTCTTGTTTGTGAGATGCTCAGGAGTTACTGGGGGTAGACTTAAAGCAGAATCCCCAAAAGTAAGTTAGTGATCATCTCTGCCATGAGGTTATTCAACCACAGTGATTCTGTTCTGTAAGATGTTGGTTCTGCCTGGCTTTATAAGACTAACACGCATCAGCAAGCACAGTGATGGATAGATATGCTTGGTCAATTAGTGAAATCAAACTACCTGAAAGGAGATGGTAGCCTGGTGGGGATTGGTCTCTTTTTCCTGGCAACCAATGAGAGAACAAGAGGACACAGTCTCAAGCTGCGCCAGGGCATGTTTAGGCCAGATGTTAGGAAGAAGTTCTTCACAGAAAGAAGAACTGTCCAGTTCTGGGCCCCTCAGTTTAAGAAAGATGTTGAGGTGCTTGAACACATCCAGAGAAGGGCACCAAGGCTGGCGAGGGGGCTGGAGCACAGCCCTATGAGGAGAGGCTGAGGGAGCTGAGGGTGTTCAGCCTGGAGAAGAGGAGGCTCAGGGCAGACCTTATTGCTCTCTACAACTACTTGAAAGGAGGTCGTATCCAGGTGGGGGTTGGTCTCTTCTCCCAGGCACCCAGTGACAGAACAAGAGGACACAGTCTCAAGCTGCACCAGGGCAGGTTTAGGCTGGATGTTAGGAAGAAGTTCTTCACAGAAAGAGTGGCATTGGAATGGGCTGCCTGGGGAGGTGGTGGAGTCACTGTTCCTGGAGGTGTTTAAAAGGAGACTAGATGAGGCACTTAGTGCCATGGTTTAGTTAATTAGAAGGTGCTGGGTGATAGGTTGGACTCAGTGATCTCAAAGGTCTTTTCCAACCTGGTTAATTCTGTGATTCTGTGATCATAGACCAGCAAAAGATATTTGGACTGATGATGAAAGCTTTTATGTCTTGAAGTTTATAGAATTAGAGTACCTTTGTCAGGGCTGTCATGAAGACTCTGTATTTTAGTATCCTCAAAATGCAGCAGCCTGCATCCTTACAGGTATCAAACTAGCTTTACTTTCTTGATTGCGTTTACATGTACTCAGTGCCAGTTCAGTCTGAGTCTTCATAGGCGATTTGGACAGTAGAACTGTACCTACAGATAATAGGCTATTTCTCTGTCCCATCCTCATTATTAGATGAAGTGACCTACACTAACTGACAGCAATATAAGTGCTTGAGTCTCCATAATATATAGCTGGAAGGAAAACAAGACAGACTAGAGAGGGCAACCTGCTTGAAGGAGAGCTTGGGCCTTCTGCGGTCAACTTAGTCCTGGCATTATCTAGGAACTCTGCAAAGCCAAAGAACACAAACTTCCCTGCTGAGTTCTCATTGCTCTTGTTTCTGTTACCTTCTTTAGAAATTATGTTCTGCTTAGCAGAGCCCTAAACAGCAAAATACAGAGCAAAATCCATCCTAAGGCTTGTGATGAAATGGATGTTTTGAAGTTCAGCAAGTCAGAGATGGCTGATGTCAAGATGTGATATTTAATAGAGCCCACTAAAAACAAGTGTGTGTGTGTGTGTGTGTGTGTGTGTGTGTGTGTGTGTGTGTCTGTACCTACTCAGTACTTTTAATTTATAAAAATACAAGTTTTTCAAAAGTCTGGGCTCCGGAACTGTTTCACTGATGAACTTCCTTTCCCTTATAATAAAAATAAAATCACTTTTTGGCAGGATTCTCTTTAACCAATTCACAAGTCTATTTAAAAGTCTGCTTCCAAAAGTTTTATTTTTGTATCCAGTTTGTCAGCAGCTAATGAAAAGTGCAAAGTATCTGCCACTGAAGCATGTGGTTGGAGCAGCACTGGACTCACTGGGAACTGATTACTAAACCAGCGTGTCCCAGTTTGAGGCCACAAGCTACTCGGGACTGGAGGACAGAAATGACTTTTACCCCTTTCCAAGAGTAAGAATGAGGATACTGCACACTGATTGGAAGTTTCAAGAGAGATTCTATTTACAAGAGCATATATACAAAAGGCAATCAGGTAGAACAAGTACAAACCCACTAGACCCAAAGTGGCCTTATAGAATCCTCCACCCCTTCCACCCTCAGCTGGCCTGAAGGTAGGCTGAAACTGCCTTCGTCAGCCTTCCTCTGGGGCCTACAAGCCCTCAGCAGGCTGCATGACACAGCTCACAATTCCCTGCCTTCTAGGAGCCATCTCCCCCACAAACCATGAGATAAGCAGGAACGTGTGCTGTTCCTGGAGAAAAGAAATGGAGAGAGAAAAGGCAGGGAGGAGAAGGGGATCAGTCAGGTGCTGCCTTTTAAGCTATGATACCAGAAAACTGAATAGAATAACAACAACATGACAATATCTTGGGAAGAGCAGGGTCCTGGGAGGTCTCTGAGATGGGCCTCCATCCCTGTGGTTTTCTTAAGGGAGACCTAGGACCTCTCAAACTACCGCACAGAGATTACCAAAGCTCTCAGAAGCCATCAAGGCTTGTTTCTAAGCTCTGTTAAAATCACAGAATCACAGAATGAGGAGGTTGCAAGGGACCACTGGAGATCATCTAGTCCAATTCCCCTGCTAAAGCAGGGTCACCTAGAGCAGATTTCCCAGGATCACATCCAGGCAGGTTTTGAATTTTTTCAGAGAGGGCAACTCCACAATCATTTTGGGCAGCCTGGTCTAGCGCTTCGTCACCCTCACAGGGAAGAATTTTTTTCCTTTATGTTTAGGTGGAACTTCTGTATTCCAGTTTGTGCCCATTGTCCCTTGTCCTGTTACTGAGTACCACTGAAAAAGGCCTGGTTCCATCCTCTTGATAGTCACCCTCTAGATACTGATAAGCATTGAAAAGATCCCCTCTTAGTCTTCTCCAGGCTAAACAGCCTTAGATCTCTTAGACTCTCCTTGTAAGACAGAGATATTCCAGAAAGATGCTCCCTAATCATCACTCCCATGTGTTAGCCTATGACCACATGAGGTATCATCACTATCATTTCAGTGGTATTTTAGTAAAAAAGATCCTCAGACCTTTACCATGTGCTTAATGACGGAGAGAAATTAACAAGCTAATTAAAACCTTAATCTTTTATGGTCTGCTTGTTTTGTTTTGAGAGCATCTAAAACCATTCCCAGTATGGTTACAGGGCTGTCATGCACATAGGGAAAAAGTGATGTTGGCACAAAGAGCTGACAATTAAAGATGAAAAGGAAAAGGTGAAAATGAGAACGCAGGACGTACTGACAGCATCATTCACAGGCGTTTGGTTTGTTAAGACTGCTAAGGTAGCCAAGTTACGGAGGTTTTTTTCTCGAGAAGGCAAAAGAAAGCATTGTAAGGATGGACAAAACCAGGACAGTGAGGTAGTTGGAATTTTTTTAAGGGGTGGACTGGTGAAAGGAGAAAACTTCTTGCTTGATAATCTTACAGTTGTAGTAACGAAAGAAGCTATACATTTGAAGGAAATGCGCTAGTCAAGTATCTATTATTCTGGGTACCTAAGTTCCTATCTTACATTCATTATTGTTCTGCAGAGCAGTAGAAGAAGGTATGAGTGAAGCACTGCCTCATACTTGTCTGAACAAGAGTTTCACAGAAGTTTGGAAAAGTCTGTCATTGAATTGCCACTCCATCCTGCACAGTCCTCCTGCTTGAGCCTGGGACTATTAAAGAGTTCCCTGTAAAAGGGATGGCATTTTGCCTATTACAATGCCAGCAGTGCATTAGGCTAGGTAAATACTTCCTAGTTCTTAACGTGATATTTAATTCCCATTTCACACTCTGTAATTTAGGTATTAATCCTTGACTCATCCTTGACATTCTGCTTTACACCTACAAGTAGTTTGGTGCACAGTGTGTTTTGGAATTTAGCAAAATTAGATATACTGCACTTTGCCAGAGAACGACTAGAGGAAAAAAGTACTTTTATTCTAAGCTGGCTGAGTAAAAAGTGCACTTCTTCAGCTTTAACAAGTCTGTCTGTGTCAGGGCAGCTATTTCAGCACTTTGTAAGGGGTCTACATCTGATGGAGATGAACAAATAGCACAGAATGGAGAAACAGTTTAAATCTATCACCTAAATTTGCTTTGCATGCTTTTCTATGTATGTGCATCTCTGTGTATGTATGTATTCCCTATAGAAGCAATATGCTACACATGTTTCAGAAGGAACAGTTCTGCTTTCTCTGTTTCATGGATGGTGTCTCCATTATATCCATTTCCTACAGCTGCACTTCTTCAATTATTTACTTGAATCTGTATTTCGGAATGGTCCTGTAATTAGGGTGACAGTTTGTGTGCCAAAGCCAGAAAGGTAATCATAGAATCATACAATGGTTTGGGTTGGAAGGGACCTCTCAAGGTCATCTCATCTAACCCCCTCTGCAGTAAGCAGGGACATCCTCAATTAGATTAGGTTGCCCTGTCAAGCCCCACCTTGAGTATCTTCACGGATGGGGCCCCAACCACTGGGCCCCAACACTGGGCAACCTGTTCCAGTGTTCCACCACCCTCATGGTAAAGAACCTGTTCCTAATATCCAATCTAAATCTGCTCTTCTCTAGTTTGAAGCCATTGCCCCTCGTCCTGTCACTGCAGGCCTTCGTAAACAGTCTCTCCCCATCCTTCTTGCAGGCCCCCTTCAGGTACTGGAAGGTCACTATTAGGTCTCCCTAGAGGCTTCTCTTCTCCAGGCTGAACAACCTCAGCTCCCTCAGCCTGCTTTTGCTGCAGAAGTGCTCCAACCCCCTGATCATTTTCATGGCCCTCCTCTGGACCTGCTCCAACAGGTCCATGTCCTTTCTCTATTAAGGGCTTTAGACCTGGATGCAATACTCCAGGTGAGGTCTCACCAGAGCAGAGTAAGGTGGCGGAATCACCTCTCTTGATCTGCTGGCAATACATCTTTTGATGCAGCCCAGGATGTGATTGACCTGGAGGAAATAATGCACTCCGCTGTTTATGCTCTTTGCATTTAGCTCAATTTATTTTTTTCCTTATCATAAAAAGTAATGTCCTGAATTTCACGTTGTTGGGTTTCTGCGTGTGGAGGAGCAACAGAAACTGAAAATTTGCAGAAAGGATGCGATGTAAAAGAGAAATAATCCCAGAAAGCAGCAACAACTAAGTCTTGGGAAGGGAGGATAATGACATGTGGTCACCTAAGGAAGATATGGTTTGGTTATACCTTACTGAAATGTTGAAAACACTTCATTATTGTGCCTGTGAATTAAAACAGTGTCAAGATACAGCAGGCCTGCCCTGATGTCCCACTAGTGGTAGCCTTCTGCTGTTTCCTCATGCACACTTTGTTCTTCCATTTTCTTTCACTGAACAAGCAGACTCTTCTCCCAGGAGCTTCTGCTAGTGATTTCAGGGAGAAAATATTTACAAAGAATCCCAGAATGCTTGGAGTTGAAAGAGATCTCTGGGGACCATTTAGTTCAACCACCCTGCTTAAACCAGGGTCACCTACAGCAGGATGCCAAGGATCACATCCAGGAGGGTTTAGAAAGTCTCCAGAAGAGTCTTCAGAACTCTCTGGGCAGCCTGTTTCAGTGTTCCATCATCATCAAAGTAAAGACTCTTTTTTTTTTTTTTTCCCTTATGTTTAAGTGGAACTTCTGTGTTCTGGTTTGTGCTCATTGTCCCTTGTCCTATTACTGAGCACCACTGAAATGAGTCTGGCCCCATCTTCTTAAAAATTGCTGCTTAGATATTGATAAGCATTTATACAATTCCCTCTCTGTCTTCTGTTTTCCAGGCTAAATGGCCCCAGGTCTCTCAGCCTTTCCCCTCATCATCTCTGCAGTCCTTCACTGGACTCTCTCCAATATCTCTCTAAGAGAGAGATGGTAAATTCCTAGGGGGCAAATCTTTCAGGCAGGGATAATTTCTTCATGGCATGCCACAGTATGACTTTTGAACTACGACTATGGGCATTAGGGACTCAGAGAGGCAAATTATTAAGAAGAAGAATAGTAGTTGTGGAATAGCACAAATGAGTTATTTCCTGAAGGTTGTTGAAAGCAAACACACAGTGATTAGCTAAATCTCTTGGCAAAGTCTAGATCTGCAATGAATTGAGGGGAAAATGCAGCTGAGATGTATCTCTCCCTTCTAATCACAGGAGAAGGTATCCATTTGGTTAATTATGTCTTGGATAGATGATCTTCTCTACCAGGTAAGGACTGAGCTCCTTCTCACAGCCAGCTCCAGGTTAAGGCAAGGCAAGAGTTTTCTAGTGAAGCAGACTGCTGGGGAGGAAGGGAGCCCATTTAACAGCAGTGGCTACAGAGTTCTTTGCCAGAGCTCTGCTTTGGTCATTTGCTTTGCCAAGCAGCTATTGCTGGGGAGTTTCAGTCCTACTCAGAAGCAGCAGTTGCTGCCCCAGCCCCTCCAACTCCTCTCATGGCAGCAGAGACATGAATTCAGCTTCAGTGCCAGAAGAGACTCAGTACCCATGGGGCTCATGGCTGCCACTTTCAGAAGCTGCAGCATTTGTTGTCTATTTTTCACTTGCCAAGACTTTGCTTTTATCCTGCTTGGAGTATTCATTAGCCTATCCAATGTGAATATACATTGCTGTGATTGCTCCTTAATAAATTATCATACTTGGGGTGGGGGGTGGGGAAAGGGCAGTTGGGGAAAGGGTCCTTCCACCATGGTTGTCTGTCATCTCTGAGGTCTTCTATCTTTTCTCTTTGGAATCAGCTGCTCAGCCTCAGACTCACCATTGCCCTGCCCCATCTTCATGTGGTAAATGTGACTCACAGGAACAAACTGAAGTGGTGGCAACAGAACTCCTCAGAGAAAATGGTGAGAAGCCTGGGACTAGGTGACAGGAATGTATTCATCACAGAAATATGTATGAGTTGTAAGAGTAGAGAAGTTGTAAACATGAAAATGAAAGAACATCTTACTGGAATGGTAATGACAAATAGGTTTTTTGTTTTTTGTTTTTTTTTTACACCAATACTGACACTATTAGGCTGTGATACAATTTCCCAAACAACTGGCAAGTCCAATGAATTATTAAATGCATTAATTAAATAACATCCTTCTCTGAGGTGACAAAACTTAGCAAAAACCCTATGCAGAGGGTAGGCAGGGCTTGAAGAGCAGAGTGCTTGAGTAGGTTAGACAAGTACTTTATTTTGAGCATCTCAAATATATTCTTCATTAAGAAGAAAACGGTCAACTATGTTCTCCAAAGGTTCTCACATTTCAGAATATCATAGAATCATAGAATGATCCAGGCCAGAAGGGACCTCTAGAGCTTATCTAGTCCTGTCCCCCTGCAGTCAGCAAGGACATCTGCACTAGACCAGGTCACCCAGAGCCCCATCAAGCAACCTGTTCCAGTGCTCCACCACCCTCACATTAAAGAACTTGTTCCTAACATCCAATCTAAATCTGCTCTTCTCAAGCTTGAACCCATTGCCCCTCATCCTGTCACTGCAGGCTTCAGCTTCTCTCCATCCTTCCTGTACGCCCCCTTCAGGTACTGGAGGGCTGCTGTTAAGTCCCCCTGGAGCCTCCTCTTCTCCCAGACTGAACAACCCCAGCTCCCTCAGCCTGTCCATATAGCAGAGGTGCTCCAACCCCCTGATCATTTCCATGACCCTCCTCTGGACCTGCTCCATCAAGTTCATGTCCTTCCTATACTGAGACATGGACGCAGTACTCCAGGTGAGGTCTCACCAGAGCGAAGTGGCAAAATCACCTCTCTGGGTCTGCTGGCCACACATCTTTTGCTGCAGTCCAGGATATGATTTGCCTTCTGGGCTGCAAGCATGCACTGTCTGCTCCTGTCCAGCTTCTCATCCACCAGCACCCACAAGTCCCCCAGCCTGTACTGATAGTGAGAATTGTTCCGTCACAGGTGCAGGACCCTGCACTTGCTCTTGTTCAACTTTATAAGGTTCACCTGGGCCCACCTCTCCAGCCTGTCCAGGTCCCTCTGAATGACCTCCTGCCCCCCTGGTATGTTGACACCACCACACAGTGTGGTGTCATCTGCAAACTTGCTGATGGTGCCCTCTATCCCACTGTCTATGTCATTGATAAAAATATTAAATTGCACAGGTCCTACCATGGACCCCTGAGGGACACCACATCAGGGTAGCCTTCTAGTTACTTACCAAGGACTATAATTGTCCCGTCAGGAAAGTAACTGAATATCTAATTTCTATGTGAGACATTCTAGTTACACCATCTTGCTCAATTATTCATGATATGAAAAGGAGGGGGAAAAAAAGGAAAGGGGGGAGAAGTTTGCAGCAGAGAAATTGGGAGATATTTAAGAAAATAAATTAGAACCCTAGGGGTGTTCTAAGACTAAAGAGGCCTACCAGAGAGGTTGTGCTGTGTTTCAAGGGAGGTTTTAAATTGTGGGTTAGAGAAATGTCAGTGAAAAATGAGCTTGGTGAGGTTAATTTTGCCTTGCTGCAAAGAGATTTGATGATTTCTCGAGGTCCCATTCTGTCCTGTATTTCTGTGAATCTCTTCTTTGGTTGTTTGCTGTCCTTTGTACTGATCTATCCCACTATGCTGTTTGTCATTTAGACTGCAACTCTGCATTCAGCACAACCTTCAAAGACTTTTTCCTTCTCCAGTAATCCTTTTCCTGGAGAGCACACTATGTCCTCGTCTATTACACAGAAACGGTTTGTGTGCTCCAGTCCCCACCTCCTCAGGTTTTTATGATTGTTTCCAGCAAATTGCATTTTCTCATTGGCTCCAGGCAGTGAGAGGAAAATTACAGCCTACTAGTGAAAGTTCACATAACTAAAAAATATTAATGCCTCCCAATGTGTGCTATTCACAGGGGGTCATACCCTGGGCTTGCAGGAGATGGGTGTGAAACACAGATGGATTTCAGTAGAGCCAGCATTTGGCTAAAGAAGCCTCTCATATACAATGACTGCTGCTATAGATATCGTCCAGGTAGTCCTTTGGTTAGGGACACTTGAATTTAGTTATACATTCAAGCTAAATCAAGTGCAGCACACTTCCCAAGTAGGGGGGCAGGACAACCTCTCTCGACCTACTAGCCACACCTCTTCTAATACATCCCAGAATGGCATTGACCCTCCTGGCCACAAGAGCACACTGCTGGCTCATGTGCAAGCTCCCATCAACGAGGGCCCCCAGAGCCTTTTCCCCTTCCCTGCCTTCCAAAAGATCAGTCCCCAACCTATACTGATTCCTGGGGTTGTTCTTTCCCACAGCCATTCACTGAAACATCTTGAATACCAAATCCTTGCCACAGTGAATTTCAGTTTAGGCCCTGGCTTTATCTGCATGCATCACTGTTTGGATTCAGCTGCTTATATCCCTATACCTACATAAGCCGAATAAGAAATAGGTAACATAGTCTGTATCACAGAGTTAAAGCCAGCTGTTCACAGGATCACAGGATGTTAGAGATTGGAAGGGACCTCCATAGATCATTGAGTCTAACCCCCCTGCTGGAGCAGGACCATAGAATCTAGCACAGGTCACACAGGAATGCATCCAGACAGGTCTTGAAAGTCTCCAGAGATTAGGACTTCACAACTTCTCTGGGGAGCCTGTTCCAGTGTTCCGTAACTCTTACAGTAAAGAAAGTTCTTCCTCACATTGAGGGGGAACTTCCCGTGCTGTAGTTTACATCCATTACCCCTTGTCCTATCACAGGGCACAACTGAGAAGAGTTTGTCCCCTCTCTCTTGACCCCCAGCCCTCAGATATTTATAAACATTGATGAGATCCCCTCTAAGTCTTCTCTTCACCAGAACAAAAAGCCCCAGGTCCCTCAGCCTCTCCTCACAGGGCAGTGCTCCAGCCCCTTAATCATCTTCGTAGCCCTCTGTTGCACTCTCTCAAGTAGATCCCTGTCCCTTCTGAACTGGGGAGCCCAAAACAATGCAGTATTCTAGGTGAGGTCTCACCAGGGCAGAGTAGGGGGGAAGGAGAACCTCCCTTGATCTGCTGGCCACACTACTCTTAATGCACCCCATTGGCCTTGGCCACAAGGGTGCATTGCTGTCCAATGAATAGCTGTTGTCCACCAGAACTCCTAGGTCCTTCTCCCCAGGGCTGCCTCCCAGCAGATCACCTCCCAGCCTGTACTGGTGCAGCTTATAATTTCTTCTTAGGTGCAGGACTATGCACTTATCCTTGTTAAATCTCATTAGGTTCCTCTTTCTACAGCATGGTGCAACATCCAATTCATACAGCAATTACTTCCTTCTTCCCCTAAACTCTGTCCTACTCCTTTTGGGTACATTGATATTTGTACCTCCTCTACCTCCTCACCACTTGTATGTCCAGTTACATTTCAGGGACAGACCATGTAAAGGCATGGTCAATGCCTCTCAACTTTAGCTTTCTGTGTTGTTCCTTTGCTGGAAAGGTATCTAGTTAGACCTTCATCTCCTTGAACTATGTTAGGAGGCTACAGGTATTTGCCAGTGATCTCTGCCTGTTAGAGGACTAGCACAAGGAAGGTGCAAGAAAGATGCATGCTTGTACTTAGTAATGCTTTTTACTCTATGGTACCCAGCTTTGTCTGAAACAGGTACAGGTAAAAGACGTAAAGAATAGAGAACAGCAAGGCAGATGATCTGGACAACCAAATAATAATGCTGCTCTCTATAACAGAAGCCTCATGAGACTGAGCTGTAAGCAATGAATACATCTCTCCCTTCAGAAAAGCAGATTAAAAAAATAAACAAACCACAAAACCATAAGACTTTCATCTTTTCATTATTTTATCTTAATATTTTAAGCTCCCTGTTCAATCTGACTTTAAGTAACTTCTAAAGCTATAAGGGACTAGGCAGAGGAAGGATTTCTAGAGACTGCTTTATAGCTTCTAAAGTTCCTTCTATGACAGAGACTGCTGATTGCAGCCTGCCAATGTATTAAACACTGTCACTGCTGCTGGTTTAATCATAGATGCCCAATTTCTCCTATCCACCTTTTCTTTTCTGAGGGAATTGTTAGTTTTTAATACTTGGCATTCCAAGACTACAAATATGACCATTCAGACAAGATATTTTTGGCCTTTGCTAATTTCCTCAACTGCTTTTTCAAAATCAGTGTTTTTCAATTGGTCACTTGAGCTTTTTTTTTCTTTGCAGTGACGTTGAACCTCTGATGCATGTCACTTCAGAAACATTTTCCAAACATTGTAGGCGTCACAGAGCAATTTTAGCATAAAAAGAAGAGTATAACTAGAGATGGCGGGGGAGCAAATTACATTTTGTATATATAGTATTAAATGCTTCCATTAGTTGCCATAGGGATGGGCAGAAGTTGGTCTGAAATGACAGCTTTTCTGATGCTTGATATGTTTAAAAAGAAAACATTGGCTCGGGAGGGGGGAGGGGGTTTATTGTTATTATTACCCTGGGAGTCTTTTATAAGGGAGGGGGAAATATTAAAGCCGTATTTCACAAAAAAAACTGTAGTGGGGCTACATTAGCAGACAGGCATCACCTTCACCTCCTGCAGAGACACTGACCTCAACAAAACATCTTTGTAGCTTCAGGGCTTAATTCCACAGATGCTCTGAGATTGGCTTTTCCTTCTGTCACGCAACACAGGAGCTATCACCACAACCCCTCCTCCTGAGCAGTATCTGTAAATCTGCTGCAGTAATAACCCCAGGAAAAAA
This sequence comes from Ramphastos sulfuratus, assembly GCA_013399055.1. Lineage (NCBI taxonomy): Eukaryota > Metazoa > Chordata > Aves > Piciformes > Ramphastidae > Ramphastos > Ramphastos sulfuratus. The sequence goes on along the minus strand of WBNM01022380.1, from coordinate 177,597 downwards.
CATGTCCTGCAATTACTGCTGTGCACACCCCAGTTACAGCAGAACTGGTGAGCACTGCTTGTCAAGACTGAGCTTTTCTGTGTGCTCACTTTTACATTCACTTGGCTTGAATATTGTAGATCAACAGAATAATAGAATCGTAAGACTGCGTGGAAAACAACTGGGTGGAAGAGACAAGACTGCTAAGTCAGCACTAAACCATGTCCTTCAGCGCCACATCTACAGATTTTTTAAATCCCATCAGGGATGGTGACTCCACCACTTCCCTGGGCAAGCCTGTTCCAGGGCCTAACAACCCTTCTGAGGAAGACAACTTTCCAAATATCCTACTTAAACCTCCCTTGTTGCAACTAGAGGGTGTTTCCTCTTGTCCTATCACTTGTTACTTGGGAGAAGAGACCAAGCTCCCACCTTGCTATAACCTCCCTTTGCACAGTTGTAGAGAATGAGAAGGTCTCTTTTTCTGCAGACTAAATAACCCCATTTCCCTCAGTTGCTCCTTGGAAGACATGTGCTCTACGCCCTTCACCTGCTTTGCTGCCCTTTGGAAATGCTCCAGCACCTCAATGTTCTTCTTGTAGTGAGTGGCTCAAAGCTGAACCCAGTGCCAAGTGGTGATGACTGCCCTAGTTCTGCAGGCCATAGTATGGCTGATACAAGCCTGTAAAAGAAACAAGATGCAAGCCCTGGATTATCAGTTATGCTATAGGCTCCCACATGATCAAGTAAAAAAGCTAAGGGCTGTCTGTCATCTATCTCAGCATGTGATCTCAGCCTGCAGCCATCCCATGTTAAAATTATCACTCATGGCAAGCCTGACCAGGAGTAGGATGCCAACTGTGTGCTTTGCTGGCACTCAAATACTTGATAACCCTTTCTGTGGAAAGATTTTCAAATATCCAATGTGAACCTGCCCTGGCACAACTTGAGGCCATTTCCTCTTGTCCTGTCACTTGTTGCATGTGAGAAGAGACTGACACCAGCCTTGCTCCAGCCTCCTTTCAGGTAGTTGTAGAGCGTGATGATGTCCCTCCTCAGTCTCCTATGAGGATTAAACAATCCCAGATCCCTTAACCATTCCTTGTAAGATTTGTGTCCAAGGCCTTAAAACAGCTTAGTTGCTCTTCATTGGACATGCCCCAGCACCTCAATGTCCTTCATGTAGTGAGGACTTCACCACTGAATAAAGTACTTGAGGTGTGGCCTCACCGGTAATGAGCAGAGGGGGACAATCACATCTCTAGACCTGCTGGACACACTATTCCTGATGCAAGCCAGGATACCATTGAGCCTGTTGGCCACCTGAGCAATCTGCTGGCTCATGTTCAGCTGGATGTCAGTCAACACCAGCAGGTCCTTCTCCACCAGGCAGCTCTCCAGCCATTCTTCACCAAACCTGTAACTTTGTGTGGGATTGCTGTGGCCCAGCTGCAGCACTTGACACTTGACCCTGTTGACTCTCACACTGTTGGTGTCAGCCCATTTATCCAGATCTCTCTGCAAAGCCTTCCTGCCCTCCAGCACATCAGCATGCCCACCCAGCTTAGTGATGTCTGCAGACTGACTGAGGATGCACTCAAACCTCTCATTTAAATCAGTGATAAAGAAGTCAAACAGAACTGGCCTCAGTACTGACCCCTGGGGAACACCACTTGTAGCTGGCTGCCAACTGGGTTTAACTCCATTCACAACTCTTTGGGTCCAGCCATTCAGCCAATTTTTCATCCAACAAAGTGTGTGCCTCTCCAAGCCATGAGCAGTTAATTTCTCCAGAAACTGTGTTTTGCAGGCTTTATTAAAGCCCAGGTAGGTAACATTTCCTTTCCCTCATCCACAAGGCAGGTCACCTTGTCATAAAAGAAGACCAGACTGGTCAAGCAAGACTTACCCTTCATAAAACCTCACTGACTGAGCCAAATCATCTTCTTGTCCCATGAGTGACACATGATATCACTCATGATGTTCTGCTCCATGACTTCCTGGCACTGAGGTCAGGCTGACAGGCTTGTAGTTTCCTGGATCCTCCTTCTGGCTCTTGTAGATGGGCATCACATTTGCTAACCTTGTTCATCAGAAGGCTTCGTGTTCTGACTTGCAGTGTTTCTGAAGGTAGTCCATAAAAGAAGGATCTGCCCCATAAGGAATGCAATGGAGGCAGTTACTGAGTGTAGTCTAAATCTGAAAGGTTTCTCATTGACTTTTAGTGAGTTTTTAAATGAACACCTGTGAAATTTAAAAAAAAAAAAATCTGTCTTTCAGGCTGTGCCACAAATGCCTTTGTTCTTCATCCTCCTGGAAACAATGCTTTATTAAAATTAGTTTTCAGCCTTGGGGGGCACTGCACAAGCACCGAGTGTTATTTTGAGAAGACCACCCATAGACTGTGAAATGTCATTTGTCAGGGCAATTCTTTGCAGTCTGCCTGTTCATGCTGTTCTGTCAGTTCATGGGGATACACCTCACTAATGTGGCTGTAGTGCCTCTAATAATTATTGAAACTTGAGAAGCAAAATAAATGCATTCTTTTTCTTCTCAACAGGGTTGACTGAAAGTAAGTGCAACCTGCATAAAGCACTGGACCTGCCCTTGGCTTATGTTGTGTTTTAGAAACCATCTCCAGTCTGGTGTAGTTAAAAGCCTTGATCTTCTGTCAGTCTGGAGAAACTGAAGAAGAGCACCTGCATTAGCATTTCCATGGTGGAATGCAAATTTGGTGTTAGTCCTACAAATTCCTACTGAAGGTACAAAGAGGTTTTGCTCAAAGGCAAGCAGGAATTCTTCGAGATCATGAACAACACGAAAAGTATGAAGTAGTCTCCTGAGCCTGCAGCCTATGGTGAAAAAGGAGGATGTGGGCAGAATGCAGGCAAGTCTGAGGAGACAAGAGAACTAGTGTAGCCCCCATCGTGCTAATAGAACACATTGCTGCAATACACATTCCTCTTTTAGGGTGTGCTTTGCTACCAGGTAGAAGTAACTTGACAGCTCTACAGTCTCACCGTCACTAAGAAAGAATTAGGTTTTTCTGGCTTGCTAACTGGGTCATCATTTTTGACATNGGAAAGATTTTCAAATATCCAATGTGAACCTGCCCTGGCACAACTTGAGGCCATTTCCTCTTGTCCTGTCACTTGTTGCATGTGAGAAGAGACTGACACCAGCCTTGCTCCAGCCTCCTTTCAGGTAGTTGTAGAGCGTGATGATGTCCCTCCTCAGTCTCCTATGAGGATTAAACAATCCCAGATCCCTTAACCATTCCTTGTAAGATTTGTGTCCAAGGCCTTAAAACAGCTTAGTTGCTCTTCATTGGACATGCCCCAGCACCTCAATGTCCTTCATGTAGTGAGGACTTCACCACTGAATAAAGTACTTGAGGTGTGGCCTCACCGGTAATGAGCAGAGGGGGACAATCACATCTCTAGACCTGCTGGACACACTATTCCTGATGCAAGCCAGGATACCATTGAGCCTGTTGGCCACCTGAGCAATCTGCTGGCTCATGTTCAGCTGGATGTCAGTCAACACCAGCAGGTCCTTCTCCACCAGGCAGCTCTCCAGCCATTCTTCACCAAACCTGTAACTTTGTGTGGGATTGCTGTGGCCCAGCTGCAGCACTTGACACTTGACCCTGTTGACTCTCACACTGTTGGTGTCAGCCCATTTATCCAGATCTCTCTGCAAAGCCTTCCTGCCCTCCAGCACATCAGCATGCCCACCCAGCTTAGTGATGTCGGCAGGCTGACTGAGGATGCACTCAAACCTCTCATTTAAATCAGTGATAAAGAAGTCAAACAGAACTGGCCTCAGTACTGACCCCTGGGGAACACCACTTGTAGCTGGCTGCCAACTGGGTTTAACTCCATTCACAACTCTTTGGGTCCAGCCATTCAGCCAATTTTTCATCCAACAAAGTGTGTGCCTCTCCAAGCCATGAGCAGTTAATTTCTCCAGAAACTGTGTTTTGCAGGCTTTATTAAAGCCCAGGTAGGTAACATTTCCTTTCCCTCATCCACAAGGCAGGTCACCTTGTCATAAAAGAAGACCAGACTGGTCAAGCAAGACTTACCCTTCATAAAACCTCACTGACTGAGCCAAATCATCTTCTTGTCCCATGAGTGACACATGATATCACTCATGATGTTCTGCTCCATGACTTCCTGGCACTGAGGTCAGGCTGACAGGCTTGTAGTTTCCTGGATCCTCCTTCTGGCTCTTGTAGATGGGCATCACATTTGCTAACCTTGTTCATCAGAAGGCTTCGTGTTCTGACTTGCAGTGTTTCTGAAGGTAGTCCATAAAAGAAGGATCTGCCCCATAAGGAATGCAATGGAGGCAGTTACTGAGTGTAGTCTAAATCTGAAAGGTTTCTCATTGACTTTTAGTGAGTTTTTAAATGAACACCTGTGAAATTTAAAAAAAAAAAAATCTGTCTTTCAGGCTGTGCCACAAATGCCTTTGTTCTTCATCCTCCTGGAAACAATGCTTTATTAAAATTAGTTTTCAGCCTTGGGGGGCACTGCACAAGCACCGAGTGTTATTTTGAGAAGACCACCCATAGACTGTGAAATGTCATTTGTCAGGGCAATTCTTTGCAGTCTGCCTGTTCATGCTGTTCTGTCAGTTCATGGGGATACACCTCACTAATGTGGCTGTAGTGCCTCTAATAATTATTGAAACTTGAGAAGCAAAATAAATGCATTCTTTTTCTTCTCAACAGGGTTGACTGAAAGTAAGTGCAACCTGCATAAAGCACTGGACCTGCCCTTGGCTTATGTTGTGTTTTAGAAACCATCTCCAGTCTGGTGTAGTTAAAAGCCTTGATCTTCTGTCAGTCTGGAGAAACTGAAGAAGAGCACCTGCATTAGCATTTCCATGGTGGAATGCAAATTTGGTGTTAGTCCTACAAATTCCTACTGAAGGTACAAAGAGGTTTTGCTCAAAGGCAAGCAGGAATTCTTCGAGATCATGAACAACACGAAAAGTATGAAGTAGTCTCCTGAGCCTGCAGCCTATGGTGAAAAAGGAGGATGTGGGCAGAATGCAGGCAAGTCTGAGGAGACAAGAGAACTAGTGTAGCCCCCATCGTGCTAATAGAACACATTGCTGCAATACACATTCCTCTTTTAGGGTGTGCTTTGCTACCAGGTAGAAGTAACTTGACAGCTCTACAGTCTCACCGTCACTAAGAAAGAATTAGGTTTTTCTGGCTTGCTAACTGGGTCATCATTTTTGACATTGGATAGGCTTGCATTACACAGAATCAAGCCCTTCAATAAAGCAGGGAAAGCACAGCATTATGTAGTGGCATGTACTCCCATATTTGAAATGCACAAAAGTATCCAGCTTCTGGACATAGAACACTTGGGTCCAAACTAAGTTGGAGGCAGGTGGAAATTTTGGGGTAACTCCAGTGGTGAGGTACAGCAATATGTGCTCAGGAATACTCAAGGTATCTGAATGGTTTTGTCAAGTACATTGAACTGTTTTATTAGAAGTCCTATAAATATCCCCACCGCAAAATAAATGTGGCTCCTCATTAGCTCAGTAGCTCCAGAGCAACAGAGAGTAGGAAGCAAGACAAGTGGATGTTTTTTTCTGATGTTTTTGTCTTCCTGGGGAAGTTAATCATAAAAGGTATAGGCCAAACACTGAAAACAGTATCAGAAGTTGATGTACTTTTTGGAGCATAATACATTGTAGAAACAGGAAAGGAGACTGATTTTTAATGTAAATTATTCAGAGACTGGCATTCACATGCATTATTTATCTCTGCATGCACAGTGCCCTATGAATATTAAGTATCATCACATTATTTGAGGACTACACCTTGTAACTTCATTAATACTCCACAGTTATTAAGCCTTTGCCTTACACAGAGCCAGTTGGCAAGGAGTTATTTGATTTTGTTCTAACCAGATTGCATTCCTAGATGTAATCACGTTACTGTAACTATGTCCAGCTGCTCAGTTACTTTAGAACTGTTTATATTGTTTAAACCAGCAAACAACTGAACCAAGACTCAGGAAAGATCCACTATCAGTGCTATTTCTCAAAGGCCATGAAGAGACTGTAAGCATACACTTGATTCTTGTTTCCCTGTGCTGGTTTTCCTTTTAATGAAAGTTAAGACTGAGATCACTGTGTTAGCACAAATTAGAGCCTCTTATATCTTTGGCTAATCACAATGTTCTTTGTATAGAGGATAGCCTAAGTTCTGGTGACTGCTCAGTCCCAGGAAAGCACAGAGGAGATGATTTTGTTTGTTTCCAGCTGCCCCTTTGAATCCTTTTAAAAGTCCTTTGCTAGATCTCCTTGAGAAGTGAGTAGGAAGCTGAAAGGGTTGCCTCCACCTCCATGACTGCTGTGTACTGGTGGGGCAATAAAGTAAGGCTTACCCAAAGGAGGTATTTTCTGAGTTTCACCTGCTTCCCCTGACACAGAGAGCTCAATGTTTCTCTGCATTCACCATTTCACCCAAGGGAATGAATTCAAGGAAGTTCCACTTCCTTTCCTGCGTAGTTATAGGAAAGAAAAGTATCTGATCACATAATTGAGGAGGATGACGAAGGTCTATTAATGCAGAAGAATTTCTGCCTCTATAAGGACTGAAGGATTAGGCTTTAACATACATGCTCTCCCAAAATCTCTCATACATTTATCATCTAATTATGACTTCAACCTCTCCTCCCTCAAATGAAGGCGTACCAAACTGCCATATATCATCTTAGAATAGATTTTTTTCTATGCAGGATGGCTAACCTTTGTTCTCCATGACAGCACTGTTAAGATTTTCTAAACCAGCAACTTCTTGAACTTCTTGTTCATGACACAGGATGCTGGAGGTTCCTCTTTTCATGCTCTTCTCTTCTGCAGTGGAGTCCAGGCAGTTCGTGCTTTGGAGCTAAATAACAAAACTGTGACCTTGATGCTATGAAAGCCCAAACCATTCCAGGACAGCCTTCAGTTCTTCTGGATATTGGTAATTTTTATGGCAGAAGCATTAAAAATAAACACTTGTGCACAGGGAATTCCTCTTCTTCTGGACAAGTCTCTTAAAATTCCTAAGTGGTTTCAGCCTGGGGGACCCCAAGAGGCAGTTGTACAGAATTGTAGAGACTTCTGAAAGCATTGGTGCTAGCCTCTAGCACTGTAAAGCATCTGTAACTTTCATTTGAGTATTTTTCTGGTTTATTGCATGTTGTGTGCATCATAATATTTGTCTTGCTTTACAGGAAAGAAATAGAGAATGTATTTGTGTCCTAATTTTGTTGGCTAATCCTCTCTTTCTAATATATCTAAGCACAAGACTAATAATTATAATTTCAAAAAACCCCAATCTTCATAGTTACAGGGCTTAAACTTTTATGTTCTTCCTTTATTCTGAATGTATCCCTCAGGAAACAACTCTCTGTAATAATCACCTTGCCTACACTTCTTCAGTCACACATTACATTCTCTCTCCCACTTTCTTTCAGGTTAATATTAGTGTTTGTCAGCAGCAGACTTCTTTTTTTCTTTTTTTTTTCCCAAGGCTGAGTCATTACAGTAACAGTTATGTTCTCAATAGAGTTCAGGGTAGGAAAAAACCCCAGCCCTATGCCTACATATATCTGACTGTTAGAAACCCAGAAGGCTACTCACTCCTTTGAAATGCCAAGTGTTCAATTACTTTACTCCTGAGGGTTTATTTTTTTTTTTTTAAATTTTATTTTAATCTGGGGAAAAGTCAAATGTGATGCTGTAGGTTACTTAATCTCATGATGAGGAATGCTGGCTTCAGATTCTTCCAAAGCGTGACAGGTTTTTCCCCAAGTATTTCTATAGCTGAGCTTGGTTGGTTTTATGGTCTAGCTCAGTCTAGTCCTCCGTGGGTGCCTGTGTATATTATAAAACCCTTGCACCTGTTATCCTCAACAGGCATCTCTGCTGATAAGAGGTCCAGTCTTCTGGTCAAGTTCTCTCTGCAGAGGTTTTGCAAGTTTGGCTTCAGGGCTTCATAGAGCACAGGGAAGTGTTTAGAGAGCTTGAGAATACCGTTTCTGTTTCAGCTGCTGCTGCCCTTCCCTGTCCTGCCTCCTGAAGTGCCCAGTCAAAGTACACATCTCAGTGTACTGTGCCTTTTCTCAAGAGCTGTGCAAAAGTTTCTGAATGAGCCTCAAGGTTATGTGAAGCCTGATTTGGGGTTCATACCTAATCCAAAACAGATCTGTTTCACCTGAACATGTGTTCTAGACATAGAATCACAGAATTGTTTAGGTTGGAAGAGACCTTTAAAGGCCATCTAGTCCAGCCCCCTTGCAGTGAGCAAGGACATCTTTAACCAGATTAGGCTGCTCAGAGGCCCATATAGGCTCTTCAGCCGAGCTAGAAGTAATAGATTTGCCTGAGGATAAAGCTCCTCTTGACTGTGGGTCAAAACCGAGCCCACACTACCATCATAAAGACTTCGTAACCAGGCAGGCAAGCATTTTCCTCATGGTGATGAATGCCACAGAAGCATATAACTATAAAGGCACTGTTATCTTTCTTCTTGTTAAGTACCTCCTTGTCAGATAGAGCTCTTAGCAGCTGTCAGAACTGCTGTACTATAACTTAAAATGAACTATGAATTCCAGAGATGGGTGAAGGTGTAAAGATGTATGATCTTGCAATGGTCAATAGAGAGGCTTATGATCATTTCAGTGACTACACTTGTCAGTCATGGTGGAAGATGACAATGGAGACTGAAAAGTTGATGCCAAAGAGGATCAGAAGGGCACATCAAAGGTTAAAGGACAAGTGCTATAAAACGTTCTCCAGCATTCAGGATTGTGCCATGTCCAGTTCTGGGCTCCCTAGTTCAAGAGAGACAGGGAGAGGGACTTCAATGGAATGCACCAAAGATGATTAGGGGACTGCAGCATCATTCTTAAGAGAGGCTAGGAGACGAGGGGCTGTGTAGCCTGGAAAAGGGAAGACTGAGAGGGGATCTTATCAATGTTTATCTGTATCTAAAGGGTGGAGGTCAAGAGGATGTGGCTAGGCTCTTTACAGGACATGGGGCAGTGGGTACAAACTAGAACACAGGAAGTTTCACTTGAAGAAAAAAATCTTTACTTTGAGGGTGACAGAACACTGGAAGATGCTGCCCAGGGAGAATATGGAGTGTCCTTTTCTGTAGACTTTCAAATCTGCCTAGATTTACAGGTGATCCTGTACAACCTGCTCTGGGTGACCCTGGTTTAGTCCTAGTTGGGCTAAGTGATGTTCAGAGGTCCCTTCCAATCTCTACCATTCTGTGGTTTCATTTCAGCCTCCTTCTGACTGGGAGATTCAGTGCCCCTATTGAAAACAAAAGTATTCCATACTGCTTGCAAACAGGCAGACATAATCTTTGGACTGAGTGAGGTATAATATCCTCACGTCCTCAATTTTAACTTCTTTGTCTTTGTGTTCTCAGCCTTTCTTATTTTTTCCTAGTTTTCTGATGAAGAATGGGACAAGGTGCAATGGATATAAACTACAGCATAGGAAGTTCCACCTCAACATGAGGAGGAATTGCTTTACTGTAAGGGTCACAGAGCACTGGAACAGGCTCCCCAGAGAGGCTGTGGAATCTCCTTCTCTGGAGATTTTCAAGACTTGTCTGGATGGATTCCTGTGTAACCTGCACTAGATTATATGGTCCTACTCTGCCATAAGAGTTGGACTTGGTGATGTCCAGAGGTACATCATCACATCCTGTGATCCTGCGGAAGTCAGCTGGGCTAAACAGGCAACTGGGCCCTGGTCCGTAAGATAACTGATTCAATAATTATGAGAGGACAGCTTGGGGGAACCTATTGTTCAGTAGTCATCATGGCAAATGCAAGCTCTCCAAAATGCAAAGAGGGACGAGCTAGCAGCAACTCTCCAAAATGCAAAGAAGGCACTTTGCTGTTTTCTTACTGTTTCTTTTTGCTTTAATTTGTGTTTGGGAATGAAAAGGCTTGTCACATCTCTGAAAACAGGAACACAGTTTGCATAACACGAATCTGCCTCTAAGGTGGCACCGTGAGACGCCTACTTGATCCAACAACATTTAGTGGGGAGACACTGTAAGAACAGCCATACCAGATTTTAGTTTGCAAAGCTTATCCCTTATCTTTGATACTGTCTGGGTGCTTTGAAGAAGCATGTAAGAAATCTTAAGACTGGAAATCCATGGAGTTATTTGCTCATGGGGACTTCTAATTTCTAACCTGTACTCTGAGGGATTATTTATCATCTTGGGTTTTTTATTAAAAGCTGACAAAAAATCCTGTGCTACTTGATATATAGTTTTCTTATACTGAAATGAAAAGCTAACCTTTCAGAATGCACAGTTTTGAGCACCAGTAATGTCTGGTGGCGGTGGATTCCAGAGGGCTTTTACACCTGGTCTTTTGATCAGAGTATCTGTAAACACAGGAAGAATAAGCCTGATTTCTCCTTGGCATTCTCTTGCCCAGAACTTCAGAGTCTAAATTTGTCAAAGGATCACTTTATCAGCACCCTCTTCAATTTCTAATCCTCTTCCAAAATCAGACTTTGGGGAATTACACCAAGACCTTCTGGAAGAAGCAGGGTCCTGACTCTCTTGTGAGGGATGCTTGTGCAACTTGATAGCATGGCCTCTGTTTGCCCCTGGTGCCTGGTCTCATCAGGATTCCAAATAATGTGCAGGTCTGATAACGCTAAACTAGATGAACTGGAAACCACCAAGAGATAACTGGGTTGTATTTCAGTTTATTAACTATCCAAGCCCACTTTCAAACTCAGGAAAGGCAAAACAGAACTGGAAAGATCTCAGCAGAAACATGTTCTGCTTTCACGGTCCATGGGTATGCACATTTAAGCTATCATGGCATGACAGTGTGCTATTTGATTTATGTTTTTACTGATGCTTTGACTGAGTAGTTTGTTGCAATGTGCTGCTAAATGGAGGAAAAATCAGAAACTGCATCAGACAAACACTCTGTATTTCATTCTAGAAAATAGCTGGCAATTATAATTACTCACCATGTTTCTGGCTCAGAATAAAAGTGGCATTGCACAAAAAAAAAAAAACCAAACCACGCTGAACATTCATCGTGATTAGAAAATGCTCCATACCTTGGAGTGCAGTGGAGACATAAGAATAATTTTAAATGCAAATTAAATTGTGGGGGTAGCAAAGAGAACAGATAAAAGACAGTAAAACAAAGCCTTTCACTTACCTCAAATTAGCAGGCTAATGTAGTATATAAAAAAAAAAAAGCAGTTCTACTCAGATCTGTGCTAAGAGCTTTCATTTCATCATAATATAAAACAGCAGATCCGTCACCTTTCTCTACTCAGTACTCTTGATTTTGAGGTTGAAGTGAAAATTAGAAGCTGTTCATTCTGGCTCACAGACTGGGTTGCATTTGCTTAGTCTCATTCCATGACAGTAGGATGGGAAGAGGTCAGTAACACTGGTAAGTACTTCTTCTCTCCTGCATCTGATGTTATTTATTTATTTTAAAAATCTTACACAGTGCTTTGGCTTTTCAGCAGTCTGTATTTCCTGACTACAGCGTGTGCTTTGCGAAAGGCTGTATCTTAAGCAGAAAGATTCCTTGAGAATGCTTGCATCGGATGTGAGAGCTCCTTTGAGAATGAATTAATTACTTAAAGTAGGAATTCTGTAATAGAAAAGGTTTCTGGACGATCTATATATTTCTCAGCATCACTAAGGAACATTTCCTGTGTTGTTTTTTTCTGTTTGCCTTGTCCAACAAGCAGTAAGCAGATAAGAAATTAATCTCTTCAAGATGGTATTTGTATTATATTCACAGCAAAACATTTAACAATCTCATCACCCTTGTGGTAAATGATGGAGAAAGTAGGTATTTTACCTACTGAAAGCAAATTATGAGACAAAACACAGCAGAGTGGTTAATCATTATGAAACACTTAAAATATCTCTAGAATATCAGATGCAACAAGGAAGATCAGAGTGAAAAACAGATTCTTAAGGAAACTTGATGTAGATGTTCTTTCTTTTTTTTTTTTTTCCTCGGGAAAGTTTTTATCAAATCAAAACCAGGGGCTTAATTTTTCAGTATGAAGGGTGAGGGGGAGTAGGGGAGATGATCATAGTGTCACCTCCTGTTGCTAAGTAACAACATCTCCTGGCCATTTTTATCTGATAAAGGAAGTCCAGCTGACGTTATGCATTATTCATCAGAGTTCCAATCAAACAATCAAAATTGTTTGCTTACACTGGGGACATTTAGTAAGATCAAAGAAACCCCTCCTTGAAACTACTGGAGCTTACACCACTGCCAGGAAGCTCCTGACACTCTGCAGTAAGTATTATTTCTGGGTCGGGAGTGGTACAGCAAAGTGAATTGCTGAGGGATTTAAAAAGTTTTCTCATCAAGATAGCTTCTGGATTATAGAAAGTGCTGCATGTTGATTGATGAAAACCAAATCGAAGGCAAAAGGGAAAGCTTTGGAGCCCTGCTTTGCTGATTTTTGTCAACATAATTAAAGGAACTGCTTGAAGCAAGGGTCAGTCTCCCTGCCCCGAACCTTCCTGGTCGGTTTGCACGAGAAAGGACTAGAGGTATTTTTGTCTGTCTTGTCTTAAACGCTGCGCAGAGCTTTTTGCATGCTTATGACTACATGCTGTAGTTAACTCAGGTGTGGAGTAGAGAACCAGACTCTGTATTTTCTGCAAATCCTGGGTTTTATGTGAGTTGTGTAGAGCAGAAGAAAACGCAAAAGGTAGCAAGAAGGCTGGAGAAGGGTCACGATAATGTGGATAATCCTAGAAACCCTACTCGGCAGAGGCAAACCTGATTCGGTGTACATCTTGGAGAGTTGTAATCCAGGATTGCGGCAGATCCGAGTTTTGGGAGAATGCCCAAAATATAAACCTTAGATAAGAAGCAGGGCTAGGTGTAGTTCTTAATGATTACTCTTATCACATAGTTTAAAACTATCCTGGTTGGATATTGTGTTGCTACTTCTGGTCAGTAAGAGGGGAGAGAGAAGGCAAAGTTGTCTTCTGATCATCCAGGTGGAATGAAATATCTAGAATATTGTGTCCTCCTCTCTAGTGCAGTGTTTTAGAGGAACCAGTACAAATGCTGTCTTTAATGTAGTCTGTTACTGTAGTACCTACTTGGAGGTGCTGGTCGTGGATCTCATTAAAGAAGGTCTCTACCCCAAGCTTCTCGGGTCATCTTTTTGAGAGCAATCTAAAAGGCAGGTGAATTTAAGCAGGTATTGCAAGAAATGGAGTCTGTGGCTAGAATAAAGGTGATTGCACAAGGAAGGTACCAGGAATCTTGCTAAAACTTCAGTAGGACTTCTCTTTTATGTCTTTAGACAACAATTCAAACAAAACACCCTAAAATAGAAAAGGATACTTAAGAAGTTCTATGAATAGTGATTTGAAAATGCATTGACCCTAATATGCCAAATGAGGTGCTTTAGTAACTGCCTACACAATTCTTTCCACAAAGAAACTCAGCAGCTTTTTTGTGTCTGACATGTCTGTAATCTTTCCCAGGAATCTGACTGATCGTCCATACCGGAGTATTAGACACAAACATAAAGTCCCTTCAAAATGGACTACTTTTTGGATGTCGAGTCTGCTCACAGACTGTTTTACAGTCAAGGAGCTCAAGGTAAGAAAGTCTGCTGCTGACTCAGAAAATTACAATTTTAACTGCACAGTTAAGACATAAAGATGTACAGGGCCAGCCATGGGCTAGCCCTTGCGACTGACCTACGGAAGTGTCCAAAGGCCCATACGGAAAGGCTTTCAAAGTGCATGGGGTGTAAAAGGGATTACAAAAGTAATGAGAGGCTTGATCTACCCTTTCAGAGGATAAGGAAAAGCTGTGAGAGCTGTTGGGTGCCCAGCAGGAGCAACTGAAGGTCGAGACTCAGGTGTTGTAGAACCCAAATGGACAAGTCAAAGGGCACAGCAATGGCCTGCTGCTTGCCGTGTAAGCCTGTGGTGTCCTTCCTTTTCCTTCTTGCTTATTGAAGCTCGCAGGATCATAAGGTGATATTATTCAGTGCTGCAGGAATAATTGATTTGGGAAAGCCCCTGAGGTAGTCCAATACACTGCATGCAAACCTCAGGCTCTCGCTGGTCTGCATCCTTTACTGTAAAATGCTGGGCTCCACCTGGCAGCACTGCGAAAGGGAAAGAACAATCAAGCCTCTTTGCTTTAATGTAGTTGAGACTTGTTCACGACATAGATGATATTTTTGGTAAAGTCAGCTCACATTTTTCTCACCAGCTCTATTTTTGGAGAAAACTTGCAATTTCAGAGAGAAGGGGTGGTTTGTTCCTTAAACTTTAAACACCACATTAAATTGAAGAAAACTGTAAGAACCAAGCAGCTCTAACCAGCCCTTTCTGGCTTTTCATGCTGTCTGTTTTCTGAAGAGTCAATCCAGCTTTTATCCATCATTAATTTTTCATCAGTTAGTTCCTAACCAAATTTGAAGTCCAGCCAACAGAGTTCTGCCTTCCCTCTGGAGGCTACTCTCCCAGGGCAAGACCTAATCCACCCTGGAGATGCCACTGTCACAGGGGTCAGCACCACCTTTAACACTTGCCTCAGCTGAGCTGCTGGTGCCCAACACATGCTGCATTGCCTTCATTGTTGTGACACATTTTCATCTGTACAAGTCACAACACAGCCTTCTGCATTGAACACCAGAAGTAAATGCTAAGCACTTTAAAAATCAGCTGGGGGCAAATAACACCAAAGTAAGTTCTTTGATATTCTTGTGAGAACAAAACCCCTTCGATTCTGAGGAAACTAAAGTTTGGGAATCTACAAGCTATTGTAGCAATTTATCAATAGCATCCCTGTGCACTGCAAGGTACAGATCCCACAGGAGACAGCACATGTATTCATGTAAGGAAAGTCTATTACAGTAATGTCCACAAGGTGATTTGTAAGGCTTGCATAAGCAACCTTCTCTGGAAGTGTTTCCAAGGAGGCATGGGAAAATATCCTTATCTTATCCATACATGGAGAAATTACATTGTTAGCACATACAGAAATGCTTGTATTGGTAACCTAGATGCAAGGCTGAAATTTTATCCTTAGCACCTGGTTGATTCTCCATTTTAATGCATATATTTTGCTTTTTTAAAATGCAAAATGAGGGAAAAAAACTCCATCATGCAGAACCGTGTCCCTCGATACAAAAGCCATCATGACACGAGGGCTTCTGTTCCTTGGCCAGAACAAGTAGGAACAAGCATTGAGACTTGGGGAGCTTTTGTGTCCCTGTTTGTGAATATTTTATGAAAGACACCAGTGATATGCTTCCACTGTGCACCACGGCACAATACAGAGACTCTCAAACCCTCATCACCACCACAACTGTGAATAGTACATTAATATGAGCCATGCTGCAATTCTGCTCTGTCCCCTTCAGCTTTCCATCTTTGCTCCTGTCCTTCATATCTGTTACTTCACACACTTGTGAGACCTCTTCTTCAAATTCTCATACTCTCCTCACCTCTCTCATTGAAGTCAGCTTCTTTCCAGCAGGCTGGGTGTGAGTAGGGAAATGGCTCTGAGCACAGAAGTGACAGTGCTTTTGCTCTACATTCTCAAATGCTGAAACACACAAACCTTGTGGCAACAGGAGGCTTGATGGGGAGGATGAGTGGACAATCCTACTAGCAATAGGTGTGAGAGACAAAATGCGGCCTGTACAGAGATAGGTGTCAGGAGGCTTTTACTGTCTGAGGCAGCAGTGAACATCTGTGAGGTGATAGAGATAGCCTCAGCAGGCCAAAAGATAAACTCTGGAAGTTTTGTCATCAAGGTTTCCTGTAGAAATGCAAATGTAGAAACTTCTTTCCTTTGAGGGTGACAGAGCACTGGAACAGACTGCCCAGAGAGATTGTGGAGTCTTCTTCTCTGGAGACTTTCAAAGCCCACCTGGACAAGATGCTGTGCAATGTGATCTAGGTGAACCTGCTTTAGCAGAGGGGGTGGACTAGATGATCTCCAGAGGTCTTTTGCAACCCCCCCACTATGCCGGGATTCTGTGTAGTTCTTTATCACCACCCTTAGCCTCAAACCCCTTGATGGTAGCATCCCCTTCTTCTGAGCTACCTTACCCCCTGTATACCACAAGGAACTCAACCCTATCAAGCATGCATTGATGCTGCCTGTACAGATCTGAGAAATTCTATCATTTCTGTGCCAAATTTTAAGGCTGTCTTCCACAGAACATTTTTACATGAGATAATGGCATAACTTCTCCAAACATGGAAAAAAATTAACATATTTCTTTCCCTATCCGCCTTCTGAGAAGCAGTTAAACTGCGTTCACTAGAACTTTCCAAAAAGGAAGGAAAAATAAAATACAGTGAATATGACTGACCCATCAGCCATAAGCAGATTAGCTCCAGTAGCTAGTTTGGAACCAAATAAAAGGTCTGCAAGAAAGTATTGTCACCAGATCTCCCTACTGGGATCAAAAGTAACTACTTGATGCTAATATAGTACGATGCTATCAGCAAATCATGCTATCAAACAGCACATGTCTGTGCATTAAAGCTGCATTATGACAGAACTGAGTGGAAGATGACTGCAGTATCCTGCCCTTTAATTAGAAACAGTATCAGAACACATACAGGTTGTTATTTATTTAGTTATATTATTAGTTATTGCATTTCAAAATACTCTGTTTACAGACCGTTGAATGGGGCTTTATGACCCACTTACACTTTCTGTGAGATTTGAAGATTTCTGCCTTTTAATTCTTTGATGCTTCAGATCAAGAAAAAAACCCCTCCTCCTTCCCAATGTTTTCACATTAATGATATGACAGTGTTACAAATGGCAGCTGTGAAGCACTTGTTCTCATCTGTACCCACTCCTTGTGGGTGGAAGTGAAGGAACGAGACTGCAAAATGCTGGGAAGGAACTCAAGAGCTTTGATGGCATTGTTAGCAGATGATACCGAATCCCATCTGACCTCAGGTCTTATGTAGGTGCATACAGGTTGCTCTGACCTCAGCAAAAGGAATGAAACAGGATTTGGGCCCACAGCAAGTAACTTGCTCTCTATTTCTTGCTGCCTGCACTAATGCCCACACCTTATCCCTCCTCCCACAGAAAGCTACAGAATTGCCTTTGCTGCTGTAGGGTAGGAGGAGAGAGGTGTTACCTTATCAGTTGCCTCCTTTCCCATCCTCTCCTTCTGCAGAGGCAGCCATCACCTCACTCCGGTGGGCTGAGCGCAGAACAGAGGATGTTTGGCCATTCAGGCTGCATCTGCTGTTCACACTGCTGTTCCCTGTTTCCTCCAAGGAAAGTGAAGCAGAAGGGATGGAAAAGTCACAAAAGCTGGATCTGGCAGTAGGATTATCTAGATTTAGAAAACTTGGTAAACGAAGCCAGCTGGCTGCAGTCTTCAGATACAACCCAGATATAGATACAAGCCAGAAATATCCTAAGCCCTACAGCCCTCCCTGTGACTGTCTCTTCTGTGACCGTATGTTGGGATGCTGGAGATGGGGGTTGTCCTTGCCAAATGTGTAATGCCTGGTGACACATCTGCAAATCAAAAGCAAGAATGAAGGGACTGTGATCCTCTGGATCCAACCTCTTGTTCTAGGAAAGTCTAAGTCTTAAATCTAAGCATGGAGCTGGATTTTAATTTTCAAATTTTAAAACTTTACCCTTTGAAGGGTGTGGAAGATACTTGTCATTCTTGGATGTAAATGTATTCTCAAGACAAATATACTATGGTTTGCAGTTATGAGGGCTGAAAGGACATAATGAGACCTGAAATAGGATTCAGCCTGTTTACCTCTTAGGGGTCTTCAGTGATGAAGTTTCCACCTAAGACTGGAATTAACATGGCATGCATCAGTTAAAAGAAGCAGCCATTTCAAAAGCAGTAGTCACCTAATCTTAGACGTCGTTCTTCAGATAATAGAAATCTGGTTTTATTCTCTCTACTTATTATTCACTTGAGTGAAGGATGCCTGTGCTAATGGCATTTGTTTACATAGAGGAATCACATGTTGCAGGTGAGATAGGACCTAATTCTGGAAAAGGAGTAACTTGACCAAAACAGGTCAAGTTGTAATCCAAAGCTGTAAATGTGCAGATCCTGTCTCAGATGTAGCCTGCTTTGGAGAGGTATCAGCTTTGATCTTGGAAGTTCTACTTGAAAGGAGTGATGCTTTGGGATATGCAAAGAAAGACCTTGCATTTGACAGAGCTGAGCAGGCTGGTGCTGAGAAGCAGAAGCAAGCTGCTCTGTAAGGGAAAGTGAACCAAGAGTCAGCAAGACAGATAGAGGCAAGAGCCTTGCCTGTGAGAGTCAAAGCACTGCAGGGCGCAGCACAGGTAGGCCAGTTCTGGTGATGGTCACTAGGTTCAACCAAGAGTACAGATCATCAGATAAGACCACGGTGATGAAGCAGGTATGAGGCCAAGCAGCATGTCAAGTCAGTAGTCTGGATGTGGAATGGTGAGGAATGTAGCCAGCCACAGGCAGAACCGGAGCCTCACTCAGCAAACGCGCAACATCTTCAGTGCAAACATTGCTCCCAAAAGAAGGGGGAAACAGATGTTTGAGGCTTCTTGCTGCTTTCTCAAACAGCTCCAAAGATGGTCTCTCTGACAGCTGTGCCACGTCTGAGAGCTTGCCTTGAGCATAGTCAACAAAACTGGGTGCAGGGAGTGCACAGAATCACAGAATGTCAGGGGCTGGAAGGGACCTCGAAAGATCATCTAGTCCAAACCCCCTGCCAGAACAGTATCACCTATACCACATCACATCCAGGCAGGTCTTAAATGTGCCCACAACCACCCTGGGCAGCCTGTTCCAGTGCTCTGTCACCCTCACAGTGATGAATTTTTTTCTCATATTTCCATGGAACTTCCTATGCCTCAACTTTCGCCCATTGCCCCTTGTCCTGTCATTGGCTGTCACCGAGCAGAGCCTGGCTCCATCCTCCTGGCACTCACCCTTTACATATTTACAAACATTAATGAGGTCATCTCTTCGTCTCCTCTTCTCCAATCTAAAGAGCCCCAGCTCCCTCAGCTTTTCTTCATACAGAAGATGTTCCACTCCCTTAATCTTCCTTGTGGCTCTGCGCTGGACTCTCTCCAGCAGTTCTCTGTTCTTCCTGAACTGAGGCCCAGAACTGGACACGATACAATGTGGTCTCACCAGGGCAGTAGAGGGGGAGTAGAGCCTCTCTCAACCTACTAACCACGTCCCTTCTAATACACCCCAGAATGGCATTGGCCTTCTTGGCCACAAGACCACACTGCTTGCTTGTGGTCAACCTTCCATCCACTAGGACCCCCAGGTCTTTTTCCCCTTCACTGCTCTCCAGCAGGTCAGTCCCCAACCTATACTGATCCATGGGGTTGTTTTTTTCCTAGGTGCAAGACTCTACACTTCCCCGGTTGAATTTCATTCAATTTGTCCTTGCCCAACCCTCCAACCNATCACATCCAGGCAGGTCTTAAATGTGCCCACAACCACCCTGGGCAGCCTGTTCCAGTGCTCTGTCACCCTCACAGTGATGAATTTTTTTCTCATATTTCCATGGAACTTCCTATGCCTCAACTTTCGCCCATTGCCCCTTGTCCTGTCATTGGCTGTCACCGAGCAGAGCCTGGCTCCATCCTCCTGGCACTCACCCTTTACATATTTACAAACATTAATGAGGTCATCTCTTCGTCTCCTCTTCTCCAATCTAAAGAGCCCCAGCTCCCTCAGCTTTTCTTCATACAGAAGATGTTCCACTCCCTTAATCTTCCTTGTGGCTCTGCGCTGGACTCTCTCCAGCAGTTCTCTGTTCTTCCTGAACTGAGGCCCAGAACTGGACACGATACAATGTGGTCTCACCAGGGCAGTAGAGGGGGAGTAGAGCCTCTCTCAACCTACTAACCACGTCCCTTCTAATACACCCCAGAATGGCATTGGCCTTCTTGGCCACAAGACCACACTGCTTGCTTGTGGTCAACCTTCCATCCACTAGGACCCCCAGGTCTTTTTCCCCTTCACTGCTCTCCAGCAGGTCAGTCCCCAACCTATACTGATCCATGGGGTTGTTTTTTTCCTAGGTGCAAGACTCTACACTTCCCCGGTTGAATTTCATTCAATTTGTCCTTGCCCAACCCTCCAACCTAAGTCTTGCTGAGTGGCAGCACAACCCTTCAGTGTGTCAGCCACTCCATCTAGCTTTGTGTTGTCAGCAAACTTGCTGACAGTGTACTCTATGCTCTCATCCAGGTCGTTGATGAATATATTGAACTGGTCCCAGTACTGACCCCTGTAGGACTCCACTGGTTACAGGCCTCTGACTAGACTCTGTCCCAGTGACCACAACTCTCTGACTTCTTCCCTTCAACCAGTTCCCAAACCATCTCACTCCCTGATCACCCACACCACAATGCCTCAGTTTAGCTGCAAGGACGCTGGTCACTGAATCTTGTTCAGGTTCAAGAAACGAGGAACCTCTCCCTTCCACTGGGAGTGGAAGGAGAGAAGGACATCTGCCTGGTACACTGTAAATGAAGGCTTTGGACACCATCATAAAAAAGAGAATTGTCCATTGCAGACTGCACATAGCACTTTTCTGCAGCCGTGAGTCCAATGGAGAGGGTCCTAAGACTAACCTAGCCCTCCCTTGGTGCCTCTAGCAATGCTGCCACCAGAGCCTGATGGGACAGGCTGCACATTGTGCAGTCAGAACACTCTTCTGGGCCCTTTGCACTATAGTCTGACTCTCTAGCCCCTGCTGGGAGTCCGAGTTGTTCTCTCAGGCCTCTTCTGAATCAAGAATAAAATAATTTCCAGTTTCCTGGAGAACTCTGCATCTACTTTTCCAATCTTATCTCCACTCACACCAGCAGGTGGCATGAAGCTTAAAACTAACCACATTAATTATTTCCAAGATGCTCCTACATCCCCTGGAGTTGTTACCAGTCCATTTGGCAGGAAACACTGTGCATATTTAAATAACTGAACAAAACTATTTTTAAAGGCTTATCTTAAACTATCTTTTGTATCTATAAATAATTTACAGATCCATTTACATTGGTTATGCTCTTACTGGTTGCAACATTCCTACAACCTACTTATTGAATGTAGCGAATGGGTAAAAAATGTCAAATAGAAGAAATATGGAAATGAAAATACAGTACATATGGCCAAGGGATAACAGGTGCACAAGATCTTACAGAGGGCATGATGTGGGTTTGGGAGTTACCCACCCCCCCCACACTTTGTAAAAATGACCCAGGCTAAAACTCAGTCGGCTGGAAGTTTAGATGAAGCTATATTTACAGCTCAGCACAATATACAAGCAGATATATACACTATATACAGGAATATTTACAGAAATATACAAGGTAAAGGTAATACAGAAACACAACAGCCCTCCCAGAAATCAGAGACCCCAGGAGGGGCTCCCAACCACCCTTCCACCTTCTCCCCACCCCTATACCTTACCCCAAGGTTTTGAGGATCGGCCAGAGGAGGAGTTAGAAGAAAAGTGATTAGTGAAATTAATTTGTCGGAGAGAAGAAGCCAGAAGTTGCAGGATAGCCCCAGACAGTGTATCCCAGAGCCCGTGACCAGCCCGACTGTCTTATCTTTTGTTTTGGGTTCTTTCTTAAGCATCACAGCAAGCCTATGAGTGAAGTAGACATCACCATTGTTTCCTTTTCACAGCCTATAATATAATTTTCTCTATTAAAATATTCCAATTAGCCTTAAACCAGCACAGGGCATGACTGCTCAAAAGATTTCAGGAATTCCTTCTTCTTGATCAAGTTCCCAGGTTTAACAAATACTCAAAGGTATAGTTTTAATTCCACGTTTTTCTCTCACACTCTGTCTCCACAATATATTCATTTCACTGTGCTTCACCTTTGCTCATTAATTCATACAGTGCTGACTCACTCTAGATGTTGGACTTTAATCATTGATGACTACTCAGTGCTACTTCCCTTCTGCTTTTGCATATCAAATGATGTCCAGTATTTTAAAAAAGCATATTGCTGCAGTATCCCCAGATCCAGACCCAGAATGATTCCACTGCAGACGTTCCCTGTCTAAAGGAACATTAGAGTACTCTATCCACCAACACTTCATGATTAAAGCATCCCCAAAATTAACATTTTTTCAAAGTTTTGTATTTTGCAGGTCTTTTTTCTTTTTTTAAATTCATGTGATAGCATTATTTCTCAAGGCTAGTAACATTAATAACAGAAGAATTAGTAACAGCAAATGTGCATTCCTGATATAATGTCCTACCCTTCAAATCCCAGGAAGCAAATGATCAACATCAACCTTTTCCCTATCCTCTTTATACAATTTTTCCCCCTTCCCACTTCCTATTCTGGCGTTTCCCCATTACTGAGAATTTAGGAATAGGCAACTGAATGGAACCTCTGCCTTATGGTCAGGTCACCTGGATTCACTAATTCTATAAAGACAGCTCACAATGAGTTGCAGTAACTGTAGCACAGCTACTTATTTGTAAATTTATTGCACTATCCTGTCAGCCAAATTGATGCCAGAAGAAATTAGGATCGTCTCATTCTCAGCAGCATATCAGAATAAACACAGGATGTTTGAGATCCAGTTCTCTCTACAGAAAACTTTAGAAAACCTGTGCATGGATTACACTAGAATTTGAATCTGAAAGCTAAATTACTTTTGTTTCTGTTGAAAATTAGTTTTCAGTAACCAAGCCTCTCTTTGCCCTTATTCTATAATAATTTAGCTGCTTCATTTATTGGTTGGTTGGTTGGTTTGTTTGTTTGTTTAATTGTCTGTTTCTCAAAGCCTCTGCATCTGGACACAGTGGCAGAGGACCAAGTACGTTTCCTCTACAATGTGCCAAAAATGCTAGTTAGCTGTGGTGTTTATCTGTTTACCAAAAACTAGCATAATGAGTCTGTTGGTAAAAGTGGAAATCCTTTTGTGTGGGTATGATGGCTTTTAACCTTCAGGCCTGTGGTTGAATACTCTGTATCTGAGTATGTACTTTTAGCTTAGTGATGCCCATCAAACTGGTGTCACAGATCTCCACAGCTTCACTTTAGAGACCCAGAGCAATCCATATGCATGTGCTTCCACTTTTATCCAAGAGACACAAGCCTATAAATCATTCTTTGTAAGTGACAAATCATGTCCTCTCCTGTGCTTGCACACACATTCTACTCCCTCTCCTGCCAGTCACACCTCATTGCCCACCTCTAACCCTTCAAATGTTGTTCTTTATCAGTTGCATGTAAAACAAGACAGAAGTGATGTGGCCTTAAATCAGATTAAGAATTTTTTTCCTAGTAAACATCCATTTGGACTTATTCCTTCAAATAATATTAAAAATCTAATAATTTTTTTTAGCACAGATTGAATATCATGTTCTAGATGCATCAAAATGTACCTGAAGCAGTGTTTTTAAAGTGTCCATTTATCCAAAAATACATTTGTGTGCATATTCTGTGGCCCTTGCCACAGAAGCATGAAGGAGAACTTAAGAAGCAGCTCATATGCTTCTCTAATGCAAATAAAGCCGTAAGAAAGAATTCTAATTATAGGTATACCACAACATTGTTTAAAAATTGGCCTGAGAAATGGGATTTTTCTCAAGAAAGTCTAAAGATTTCTGATGCAAATCAGTATTCATTTATGGCTGCCCAGGGAGGTGGATGGGGCCCCATCCCTGGAGACATTCAAGGTGATGCTCTACAGAGCTTTGAGGAACCTGATCTAGTTGAGGATGTCCTTGCTGACTGCAGGGGGACTGGACTAGATGACCTTTGGAGGTGCCTTCCAGCTCACCCCATTCTATGATTCTATGATGATTCTTTATCTGAAGTTGCTTGTGATTATATGCATCAGAAACATATCCTTTCCAATGCATCCCGGTCTAGACATAGAATCATTTAGGCTGTAAGATCAAGCTCAAACATTAACCTAACACTGTCAAGTCTGCTGCTAAAGCATGCCCCTCAGCACCACATCTACATGTTTTTTAAATCCCTCCAGGGATGATGATTCAACCACTTCTCTCTCCAGCCTGTTCCAAGGCTTGACAAGCCTTGCAGGGAAGAAATGTCCAACATAAAACTTCCCTGGTGCAACTTGAGGGCTTTCCTTTTGTCTTGTTACTTGGGAAATGAAACCGACCTCCACCTTGCTACAAACCTCCTTTTAAGTAGTTCTAGAGAGTAAGATCTACCCTTAAGCCTCCTTTTCTCCAGCCTAAACAACCCCAGCTCGCCCAGCTGCTCCTCATGAGACTTCTTCTCTGGACTCCTCACCACCTTTGTTGCCCTTATTTGGACACACTTCAGCATCTCAATTCTTTCCTGTAGCAAGGGGCTCAAAACTGAACCCAGTATTCAGTGCGTAGCCTCACTGCTGCTGAGTACAGAGGGATAATCTCTAGCAGAAACATTTTAATACTTTGCTTGTATTAAAATTAAAATCATCAGATCTCAAAAGTTCTTGCATTTTTGAAGTAAGAACTTGCTATGCAAATTAGGGTTTCTGGATCAAACTTTACTGAGCCCAAAGTGACCAGGACATCTACATTACCAATGAGAACAAAACATGTTAATGCAAGTTGATTGATAAAAGTGGATGGGAAAATCTAGATGAGTATTTCACATCTTCTCTGACTGATTCTTAGGATTTTTTTCACCTCTGAATGTTTTCTGGTTAAAAATACCCCAAGTTGTTGTTTTGTTTGGTTTTTTTTGTGTTTTTTTTTTTTTTAAACACATACTGAAAAAAATCAATATTATAACTCTTCAAAACATAAAGCTAGTTCTTGGCAAACAAAAATTAGTAGTCATATTTTTATTAATATATGTGTAAATGTATTTTGACAGAAAAAAAGGGCATCCATCAAAAATCCTTTGCAGACCATCTGCCATGTTGTCAGTAATTTCAAACAGCATTCAGAAACTGGATTACTTGTAGATGTAAATAAATATACTGAAATTACGTGTTCGAAATGCCTCTGAACACGCAACATAATCATGTATGTATTTCACATTCCCTTCCTGCAAACACTTACCTGTGTCATAGCTCATCACACAGTATTTTGAGACAAAAAATGTGAGATTGTCTGTAATCAGTTCTAAGGTGTCATTGCATCCATTACAGAACATTTTTATGAAATTTTTCCTCCCTAAGCAACTTTTTCCCTTTGTAAGAGCTATCAGACAAGATGTCTCCTCAACGTGCCGATGGTGGCGCAACCCTGTGAGGAACAATGCAACCAGAATGAAAGAACTTAACTAAAATGACTGAGCTGCCTTTCATGTGGTGTTAAGAGTGACTGCTTAAAGTGGGATTTTGCACAATGGTCCCAGCCCATTTGCAGCATAAGCGAGTCCTTTAATGTGAATCATAAGATCATTCCTTTACTTCAAGATGTTCAAGAGGACACTTTCTAATATTCTTGGAAAAAACATCTCCTGAAAATGTGTCCCAGAGACTGAGCTGGTTGGTGGATAGAAGCTGAAACTAGATACAGTGGTGGGTTATCTCTGATGAAGCCAGTGATCAGATTGGACAAACGTTGACAACTTTACTAAAAATCATGTCAATCCATCCCTGTAATAAGGAGTGTTATAGGCTATGGTTAGGAACAGAGTGTGTACAAGTGCATTCATGACAAGCATAAGTATTCAGCATCCCCATACGGATATCAGAATGGGATCAGCTATCCATTCCAGTTCCATGACTGCAAACCAATTGATCTTGGGTTTTTATGGCAAAAATGGTTTAATACTTACTGGTTTCCTTTGAAGCCAATGTTTATAAATATCCGAGGGCTGGGTGTCAAGAGGGAGGGGGCAAACTCTTCTCAGTTGTGCTCTGGGATAGGACAAGGGACAGTGGATATAAACTACAGCACAGGAAGTTCCACCTCGACATGCGGAAGAACTTCTTTACTGCAAGGGTCACAGCGCACTGGAACAGGCTCCCCAGAGAGGCTGTGGAGTCTCCTTCTCTGGAGACTTTCAAGACCTGTCTGGATGCGTTCCCATGTGATCTAAGCTAGATTCTATGTTCCTGCTCTGGCAGGGGTGTTGGACTTGATTATCTATGGAGGTCCCTTCCAAATCCTATCATCCTGTGATCCTGTGAAATTTTTCTGCTCTAAAGTTCCCAGCCATTCTTGAAAAATATGGTTGTCAAATTCATATATAATAACTAGTCCAGGAAGTGTTTCCCAGCATCCACCTACCTCTAGTCAAAATCAATACAAGCCAGGTCCCAATATTTTGACTCAGAAGGTAAAAATGATTTATAAATAACTATTTAGGAAAGCCCACTCTTATTGGCGGTTTACAGTAATATTACAGATATCTGAAGATGAGCTAGCAGTGTGCCCAGGTGCCCAGAGAAGGCCAACAGCAGCATCCTGGCTTGTATCAGAAATAGTGTGGCCAGCAGGACCAGGGCAGTACGCAGAACTGGTGAGACTATACCTCAAATACCGTGTTCAGTTTTGGGACAATCACTACAACAAGGACACTGAGGTGCTGAAGCGGATACAGAGAAGAGCAACAAGGCTGGTGAGGAGTCTCAAGAACAACTCCTTTGAGGAGTGGCTGAGGGAACTGGGATTGTTTAGGCTGAAAAAAAAGGAGGCTCAGGGGGAGATCTTGCATTCTGCAACTACCTGAAAGGAGGTAGTAGCGATGAGGGGATCAGTCTCTTCTCCCAAGTAACAAGCAATAGGACAAGAGGAAATAGCCTCAGATTGTGCCATGGGAGGTTCAGGTAGGACCTGAGGAAAAATTTCTTCATTGAAAGGGTTATCAAGCACTCGAATGGGCTGCCAAGGGAAATGGTTGAACAATCATCCTTAGAGATATTTAAAATTTGTGGAGAAGATGTGGTGCTGAGGGACATAGTTTAGCAATGGACTTGGTAGCATTGGTTAGTATTTACACTTGATGATTTTAAAGGTCTTTAGGAACCTAAATGATTCTATGATTCTATAAATGTATAGGCAATTTAGTGGTGTTTTTTTTTCTAGTTTTGAGGGTTTTTTTCCCTAGTAGCTTCATGTGCTGTAATCCAGCCACCCCTGAAGTTCATGTGTGCCCTTCCACTGATTTAAACTACAGCTACACCATGCCATTTCAAAAAGACAAATCCTGTACAGGGCTGGTTTATGACACAATTTTTTACAATGCTGACTTCATACACAGATAAATCTTCCTTAACTGTAGATTTGATGATACACTGCAGAAAATTCTCCATAGCAGGAATTTTCCATTCTCTTTTATCTTCATTACTGCACATCCCTATCACAACTAAGAAATAGTTTACAGTAGTCACAGTGTTTAACTTAATTTAAGTAGCTGACCCCATTAAATCAATTTCAACTCTTGCCCTTTGCTTTTACTTCAAATTGAAATACTAAGTTAGACATGAGCAAAAACTTGACAGAAATCTACTTAAAACCAGAA
Source organism: Ramphastos sulfuratus (assembly GCA_013399055.1). Taxonomy (NCBI): domain Eukaryota; kingdom Metazoa; phylum Chordata; class Aves; order Piciformes; family Ramphastidae; genus Ramphastos; species Ramphastos sulfuratus. The sequence goes on along the minus strand of WBNM01022380.1, from coordinate 150,094 downwards.
AATAAGTTAAATTAGACTAGAAATAACCACCAGCTAATACCAGAAATAACCACTACCTCCAGCAGCACAGACTGGCTTGTTTAGTAAACTACATAATGCTGCAATCTGAAAAACAGAGCGTGACAGTTTTGTTAACTCATGCTAATTATATGCGATCATGCCTAACACCTCAGACAGGTTTTAGGAGTCTGAAGGCTTCTGATTGACAGGTATTGTTTGGAACTCTAAAAAACTTTTAGAAGACAGAATCACAGTTAGCAGGCTGCAGAATATGCTCTTAGTCACTAATAGTCATGCTCTCCAGTCTCTGAAGGAAAATATAGTTTATTATTAGTTATTTGAAGCGTGGCTTACAAAAGCCCCAAGATAAAGTCATTTATGTCAGGTAACGCCCAAACAGCAAGAAACATCCAGGGTTTAGGCTCCCAGGACCTCACAGGGTCCCACATGAAAGTTCATGTTAGAAGTCCCACACTAAAGGTAAGGTCAGGCTTTCAAACTAAAATTCTCTTTCCTGCTCTATATGAAGGGGAGGGGAAAGAAGTGCACTGATAAGGTACTTGTGCATGGTGCTTATGCTATGAGTGATCAGCCAGCTCCCATCTAGCACTACTTGTGACCTTTACCCAGAGAGAACTGTGGTTGATATGTACAGAGGTTTTTCTGTCTGTGATTTGTATAGACTCAGCACCCAAAACATTCCACAGCCATTCATAATTACATTTCACGTTAAAAACACCTACATTAAAGGGACATTATCAAGGCTGTAAGGTCAAGCACTAAATATTGAGGCAATGTCAGAATGAAGGTTGCCTCTGCAACACTAATTCAGTCTCCCTATATATATCTATTATAGTATGGTTCCTAATTGGATGATGACACAAATTTTTTACTATGCTGCCATTTGCTTCATCAGTGCATGGAGTGGGCAGTGCTTACTTAATGAGCCACTATTAAATATTTTGCTTTCTTCTTCTTGAAGGCATGGCCCCAAGCCATTTAAACTCTGTTCAGAAGACAGAAATCTTAATCTCCTCATGGGCTTTTCATCGGTGCTTCACTTAAGTATATGAATACTTTACAAATACTAATTACTTTATATCTTGATGAAATCCCTACTGAAAGAAAATGATGATTCTCTACTTGTTTCACAACTAAGACATAAAGTGATCTAAAGCAAAACATAGCTGTTAATTCTGAGCACCCAAATGAAAACAAGAAGAAACTGGCTTTTGGAATAGCTGCTGTAGGCTTCAGGTCATGCGTCCAAAGCAGAGCTTCCAACGATGGCTGCAAACCAAGTAAACACTTAAATACTTCCTTTACTCAGGCATTGTAGCTTCAAAAACAGTGATCAGAACAAGAGAAGACAGCTATCAAGAAGTTGTGAAAAGAGTGGTTTAAGTGGCAAAATTAGGAACATCGAACAAATAATCTGTGGCACGAACAGAGCTATAACCTGTGTCTTTGTGGCGCACAACTCAGCAATCTTTTCTATTCTTGGGATCATTCAGTGCAACCCTTAAATTCTGCAGCATGTGAGGCAGGGACCTCTCAGTACACAGCCTTTCCTGCTACTGAGNCAGGAGGAGAATGACCTCCCTGCTCCTGCTGGCCACACTATTCCTGATGCATTCCATTGAGTGATACTATTTTTCTTCTATGTTTCCTTATTTTTCTCCCTTTCTCCCCCTTCCCATTTCTCCTTTCCCTCTTCTTCATTTGTTCTTTCTTAACAGCTCGTCGGGCAACTCTTCTCACCGTGCCCACTCTGATGACAGCATCTTCTGATGATGACATAGACCGGAGACCCATCAGAAGACTTCGGTCTAAGAGTGACACCCCTTACTTGGAAGAAGCTAGGATCTGCTTCAATCTTGATAATGGTAAGACAACCCCTTCCCCAAACAGCATATGATATTAATTAAAGCTTTTTTTTTTCAGTTGTAGATGGACCAGATGGTACCTTCTGATTCACAAGTAGTATGGTGGTTCACCAGACAGCCTAAGATGTCACAGATGTCTAACAACAAGGACCTGTATGTGTATGAACAAGGATTCCTTTCATAGTTCTGCAAATACTAATGAAGATTTTCCCCTGTTTCAGCTAGGATGATCCAGTGAGATTGGAGCAAAAGAGAATGGCTTTGCAAACAAGATATAGCTAGATTTTACCTGCTTGAGGCATGTAGAAACATGAAAGTTATTGAAAGTGAACATTTACAAAGGGATTAGAGCTAAGAGCAGGCTTCAGCTAAAACTACCATTACATGGAAGAACACCCATCAGCCCCCAAAACCACTACAGGTTTAACTGGCAAAGTGTAACAGAAAACTCTTGATTCTGCAGGAATGAGTAAGAAAGGTGTCCCCCGAAATTTGTTGTAGCTCATGTTACTATCATTGCCTCCAGGGCTACTGAGCCCCAGCATTCCCTCATCCTTTTTTCTCATTGAGTTTGGCCAAAACAAAAGATTTTGAATGTAGAGACACCTAAGTGACTTTAAGCAGACTGGAGTTTAAAATTCTGAATTAAATAATGTGAACTATTATACTCTCTGGCACATATTTTAACTGTGCATCTCCTGCTTTGCTTAGCATTTTTGTGCTACCCAGATTGTGTTTTTTTAAAATAGCATTTCTAGTTATTTGTATTACACTAACATCCAGAACGTCCCACCTGAAATTGGAACCCTAATGTGGCAGGCAGCCTACCACCACACAGTAAGAAATAACATTCCTATAAAGAGCTGATGACTAAATAGAGAGGACAGAATAGAGGAGAAGCAGCAAGACATTGTCCCTAGGTTGCAGCCAGAGAATGAAGTCACTGGGTTTTGCCTGTGGTCACATTATTTTCAAAGACATGCCAAAGTGACTTATGAATAAGAGTCCAAAGCTTTAAGTGATGGTCAGGTTTAAACCTCGAGCATAGGCTCTGCAGCCCCTTTGGCATTTTAAAAGCACTCATCCTGGTGCACTAGAAGTAGATTTCCCACCAAGTTTGGATCCTGCTGTGCTTTGAGTTTTGGGACGCCTAGGCTAGAGGAAAACAGTTTTTGGTGCCCAAGACTGGGGGGAGGAGGTGCCAAGCCTGCTGAAGAGTGGCACCAGCCCGAGGTGCTTGGCGGGGAGACAGCGGGAGTCACCTACTCTGGAAGGGGGTGAGGCACCTCAGTCGGGCCCCTGACCCGGGCTTCTCCTGGGCAGGGGGCAGGCAAGAGGGCAGACAGGGCGGGGGAAATACCCCTCCGGCCCCGTCAGGAAGGAAGGTCACTGCCCTGGGAGGAGCGCGCGGCACGCGGAGGCGCTGCTGGCGGGCAGGGGCTGCGGGCAAGGCGGGCAGGGCCGCCGTGGCCGCTCCCGTCCGCAGATCCTTGACGGGTTTTCCCTGTCTCTCCCTCCCTCCGCTCCTTTCTCCCTTTCCCTCTCTCCTTCCCCGTCCTCCCCTCCCCCTCCCCGCNCTGGGCGCCGCCGCCCGGCCCTGCTCTGACGCCCGCCTCTTCACACCTCCCCGGCCTTCTCTAGTCCTGGCCCGCTGACCGGCTCCCCTTAATCCCACCCGCCACATCTCGGCTTCCCTTCCTTGGTCGAACCCCTCAGGACTTCCCCAATCCCAACTCGCCATCCTCTCATCCCGCAGGGCATAGTACCACTTCCCCACAAGACTTCTGGTCTCCCTCTCCATGCCAGGTTCTTCTGGCATCCCTCAGGTAGATGCTACCCTTGGCATTTTGCAAGTATCTCTGCTTCCTACTCTTTGAAGTCTTCCCCTGATGGGTTTGTGCCTCAGAAGTGCAAAGAAACTTGCACCTATGTTGTCCACTTTTTTTCAGCCTTGCGAGGCCCCCCCCCATTGTCTCAGCATTGATTTTTGTGACTCTAGATAGGTATACAGCCTCATGTGCTACCAACACACCTCCAGCTTCCCACATGCAGCTCCTGCTGCCTGTTACCAGGATGAGCCTCCACGAAGTCTCTATCTGACCTTTCTGTCCCCCATCTACTGCTACTCCTTCCTCTCTGGCACCTCTTCCTCATGGCTCCTTTGGGATTTCTGCTGTCCCCTTCAGTTCCTCCTGCACGTGGTGACTATCCTCTTTCTTTCCTACTAGGGCTGTGGTTTTCCCTCCTTCCCTGACCTTTTCTTTCCTTATGATTATGCTTATGCTTTGTCAACAGCAAACTACACTCAAAAACAAAGGAAAAGAAAGTTCTTTCAGTTGGTTCTCTGCACTGAACTAGACTTCCTCTGTCTGTGGGGTGTGGGGAAGGATTTGTAGCCAGGAAGGTTTGCTGCAGCCTCCCTCATGTCCCAGCAGCAATGTACAAAATGACCCAACCATGTAACAGTCTTTGATGCTGAGCCTGTCAGCTCACTGCCAGCTACAAGGAAAAAGAACTGCCTTGGAGTTGCTGCTTGCCACACTGCAGTCTTCCCCTGTCTCTCCTCCTCTTTTTCATCTGGCAGAAAGTTGGAGGTGGCAGAGATACGTTTTCTCCTCCATTTGAGGATGGATTCCCCTCCCCTTCCCGTTATCCCTGTGGTAATTACACCCTTGTTAATGGCTAATACGCAGTTTGGTTTTACTGCTGACAGAATGGTTGGTTACGTCATACAACAGGTCATTATTTCTTTCGATCATGAGTACTTAAAAATTCCCAAGCTGTCGGTAAGTTTGGTGGTGTTTCAGGGCACAGGCTGGAAGGCAGTGTCAAATGCCAGGTTTCAGCTCTAAGGAACTGGGAGTGGAAGTGGAAAGAGCATTGCTGTGTGTGAAGTGTAAATAAAAGGAGGGTGTGTGTGGGTATTTGATGGCTGAAATAATAACCCTGAGTTGACTTGTGCTGTCACAGGTATGTCATGGAGGTATAAATAGATAAACCTGTTAAGAGCAAGGCACCTTCAGGGCACCTGGTGCCTCACATCTCAGTGCTGAGCTAGATATGCTGTCTTTACTCCAGGTCCCAGAGGATGTGCAGGTCTCTGGGTACCTCTTTCCTGCAATACACTGAAAAATGTGATAATTACACTTAGTATTGTTCTGTTCCTCCGTTCTCCCTGGCTCTGTAATTTGTGTCTTTACTTTCAGACCAGGGAATGGAATTCCTATACAGGAAATAATTGAAAAAAAAAAAAAAGTACTGGTGTATCAAGAAACATAAATGAAAAATATTGTAAGCAGTGCAAGGCTGTGTTTTCATTAATCCATCTGGCAGCGAGTAGCATGGATCTTTAAAAAACCCACCAAAATTGCTTAGCAACCAGTATTGAGTGAGTGAGCCAAAAAAGCAAGCAAAACGTGCCGCTGGTACCCACTTCATTTCTGAGCTCTTAGTTTTACGCTTGTGTTTGCTCAGAAAGCACAAACCAAGCAGCCTGGCTTTGAGAGGTCTCAGTTCAGAGGAAAGAGCTGCTGGAAAGTGTGCTGAGGCACTTTTCCAGATCATAGAATTGTAGAATCAACCAGGTTGGAAGAGACGTCCAAGATCATCCAGTCAAACCTATCCCCCAGCCCTATCCAATCAACCAGACCACGTCACTAAATGCCTCATCCAGTCTTTTCTTGAACACCTCCAGGGATGGCACCTCCCTGGGCAGCCCATTCCAATGGCAAATCACTCTGTGAAGAACTTCCTCCTGATATCAAGCCTATACCTCCCCCGGCACAACTTGAGACTGTGTCCCCTTGTTCTGTCACTGGTTGCCTGGAAGAAGAGACCAACCCCCACCTGGCTACAACCTCCTTTCAGGTAGTTGTAGACAGCAATAAGGTCACCTCTGAGCCTCCTCTTTTCTAGACTAAACAACCCCAGCTCCCTCAGCCTCTCCTCACAGGGCTGTGCTCCAGGGCCCTCACCAGTTTCATCTCCCTTCTCTGGACATTCCAGTACCTCAGCATCTCTCTTGAATTGAGGGGCCCATAACTGGACACAGCACTCAAGGTGTGGCCTGACCAGTGCTGAGTACAGGGGAAGAATAAACTCCCTTGTCCTACTGGCCACACTGTTCCTGATACAGGTCAGGATGCTATTGGCTCTCCTGGCCACCTGGGCGCACTGCTGGCTCATGTTCAGCTACTATCTATCAGTACCCCCAGGTCCCGTTCTGCCTGGCTGCTCTCCAGCCACTCTGTCCCCAGCCCGTAGCACTGCTTGGGGTTGTTGTGGCCAAAGTGTAGAACCCTGCACTTACCCTTGTTAAATCTCATCTCAATAATGCTGCGAGGCACAGAGTTTGCTTTTGGAACTTACTATTTATGAAATGAAGCATTCCTAAGATCGTGTTTTGGAGGGGATATATGTGAAAAAAAAAATCTACCTTGTTTCTGATCTTACCTGGTTTCCATGGGCGGTTTGCTTGCTGTTGATGTCATTCATGTGCCGTGGAAGCGGAAGTCCCGGGCCGGGCAGGAGCCTCATGCGCTGTCCGCCACCCCCGGTGCTGAAGCGCCGGCTGGACAGACTGCGGTGGGTGTTGCTGCTGAATGTGTTTGACGGGGTTTAATTTAGCAGCAATTTAAGGTTTATTAATCAAATGAGATACATCAAATGTTGATTTTAGAGGCACTTAATGATTCACTGACTAAAAGATTAACAAGCGATTTAATAAAGTGTGTTGTAATAAAACAGCGACTTAATTACAGATTCAAGGAATGACAAGTCACCCTAACTTATTACAAGGCACCTTAAAATACATATATATGTGTATGTATAAACACAAAGCATACTGACATACAGAAGTAGTGAAATACATAGATGCCCACATTCATTAAAGCAAATACATACAAACACCTAGTTAGGTAGAGAGGTGAGTGGAAGAGGATTACCTATAGTTAGAATCTCCCCCTTTGAGTTTAAAGTAAGTACTCACAATGCACCAATATTTCTCAGTGGGCAGGAGTTGAATCTTGAGGAGGTGGTTTCACCCAGACCTTTCACTTTACCTGCAGATGGTCCTGAGAGGCATGCCAGCTCAGGAAAGATGCTAGTCACAGCCTGTTGTGGTCTGGGACAGCTCAAAGGGTCTCACTTCAGATCATGATTTGCAGGGCCTGACATAATTGACTTTGGTCAGGTACTTTTCCATTTTGACCTAACTCCAGTGATGTAACATTCTGGTTTGCATGTGTCCAGAACTTGCTAGATTTGAATGTTCTGGTGTTTTTTCAACAATTGTGCATGCTCAGAACTTACTAGATTCTAGGGTTCTTGTAACCCCACCTTTGGGTAAGTGCAAGTGTACCAGGGTATAAGAAGGTTGATTTTATTCCCAGATGATGATGAAGGGAGCAGGAATCAGGCATGTCAAGAGGCCACCTCAACTCTGTGCTCCACTGCAGGAAATACTTGTCTTTACTGTCCCCAGAGAATAAGGGAAGCAGGAGCAAGGTACTTTAAGGGGGTGCCATAGCACTCTGGTACACTGCCTTTATTTAGACTTTTCCAGTGGATTGCAGTGTGACCCAAGGATGGGAGTGACACTGTGTACTGAATGGCCCAAGAGTGGGGGAAGATTCTTCCACAGAGTGGGACTGGCCTGTCTTGCCATGTCTTGTCCTCTCTTGCAGTCCCAGCTGTGGTTTGACAGTGCATGTGTGTGCACAAGGGGTTGTGCGTTTCTTCACCTGTGCAGGGAAAAGGTGGTAGAAAGGATTAATGCTGCTTGCAGTGCAGTCAAAGCTAAAGTGATGCCTGAGGTGCAGGAAACAACCTTTTCCTTACTTGCTTATCACTTGCTTTTCATTTAGTGCATTCCATATCTACAGCTGCTGCTCAGCCACTGCTTACAGAGCTGTTTTTCCTACAGCTGCTACAAGTCGAGCTTCGTTCCCCAGTTGTTGTCTTCTGCCAGGACATGGACAGGGCTTGAATGCAATGTGCAGCTGCTTTGCTTTATTGCAACTTAAAATCTACTTTTATTAATGAAACATAAGCAGATGCAATGAATACTGCTCTTCTCGACTCTTAATTACAGCCACTAGTTAAGAACTAGCAGGTTTTTATCTACTTCAGCTGTAAGTTATAATTATACCATTACTGCTGTTATCTGTATTGTTGAACAACTGAGAGATTGCGTGCACGGAGTCAATTATACAGTTTGGGTTATAGCCCATTTTGGTCTGGGCTGTAAAAACTCCACTATTTGTAAGTGATTAACAGTCCAACATTTACCTGCCCTTCTCTTTCAGTTATCTTAACAGTCCTCCTTTGTTTGCTTTCCCAAAATATGCTTGTTCATTATGTTTGTTTCTAAATATTGATCAATTAACTCACATTTGTTACCTAGCAGGAGTTAACAAAAATACTGTTCAATTAGTTGTCCCTGGTATGGGTTTTCTGCTGGTGTTTCCAAACTGATTAAAATACAGCGCTGTTTTCCAAACTCAGGGTTATTCTCCCTACTGTTATACATATGCAAATCCTGTTAATCTGAGTTATGTGTTCATGTCAAGGGGATAATGTTTCCCAAAGGATTTAAATTACCTCTGCTGCCAAAGTTAATGTAGCTACATAACATCGTAAAACTATAGGCAGACATGAATTCCTTTTGCATATTTGGTACTGAATCAGTCCACATAGAAATATTAATTTTTAATTTGCTGGAAGACTTCCTCCAGTGTGACACTAGAGGAGCTTTGAATGTACTCTCACTTTTGTGGGTGGTGATCTTTTGTTTTCTTTATTGTGATAAGCAATCTGTCATGTCTCCCTCTCTTAGCATCCATCTCTGGCTTTTCTGACATATATTCTTAAAAGCAGTTTTCAAATTGTCTTTTTAACTTTTCAATTCAGGCATCTAAAAACTAATTCCAAATTACTTCTGAAAACTTGGTCACCTGATTGTGATAGCTGTCCAGCACAGGACTCTTTCCTGGTCCTGTGCCTGGTCCTGACCCAGCTGATAAGTTCAAGTATTTTTCACATGTTTTGACCTATTACAGATTATTGCTAAATATTAGACTTTTAAAATGGCAGTGCGTGTTAGGTAGCTTTGAAGTTTGATAAATTAGCAAAGGTGATGAGTGATAAGGTAACAGACTGCTTCAAACACACTACATGATCCAAGATAATGTGAGCTTTTCTTCTGCCTCCCTCAGCATGTGGCTGATTGGGGAATCTCCATCAGAATTTTATTGATGATTGTGAGGGGAATGGGAACTTCTACACTGAATTGATCTGATTAGGTTCTCTTCTAATCCTTGAAGTGTCAATCACTATTGAAGGTACTTCTGTATATATGCAGATACTCCTTCCTAGCTGAAAAATATCAGACTGTATAGTGCAGTCCTTTGCAAAGTTGATTCTGACAGACTGGCTTCTTGTTAAGTGGTGCAAGAAGTCATCCTTATCTTGGGTACCATGGGGCCTTCCTGATATCTTTCAGGGAGGTCACCAGGTGTCAGTCTTTGAACAAGGCTGATTGTCTACTTAGAATTTAACCTGGGAGTGGCGACTCAGGGAGAAAGCAAGCCAATGCCTTGGAGAGGATGTAAGGCCAGAATGACTGTGATAAGCTGCACTAGGGATCAGCAAAGAGGGCATGTTCCTCTCCCAGTGAATGTAATTTGCTTACTCCAACTTAAAAATGTGCTTCAGAGGTAGAACTGAACAGAAGAAGTCTATGGTCAGAGCAGTGCAGGACCTGCGTTCTGAAAGTCAGGAGAGTGAGGTAGCAACAGAGTGGACCCAATAGGGATGGTGCATCCTGTACTGGCTACAGAGCCCAGCTGGCTCATTGAGCCCTGAAGTGCAGTGCAGATTTTAAGTGCACTGAAGTCACTTAGTAATCTCACTGAAGTAGTTGGATCCTCAAGTGATGTAAGTGATTTGTTGACTTTAGCCAGGGATCTGAGCCAGTCTGCAGAAATACGTCTTTGCTTCGGTGATGCTGGTTTAGCTCTTTGCAGTATAGAGCCACGTGTTCTCCTGGACTGTGTTCTGAGGAAGCAAAGCTGAGAGGGAATGGTCTGAATGACTCTGCACAGTTTAACCATGTGTACAGAAGAAAGATCCTTGGGTCTAGAAAGGCAAGTGAGTTCAGTACCATTTAACTGTTCTTAAGCAATGACAAATAAGTCATATTGGGGAAAGGAATCGACAGCAGCCTGTGTTAGTGTTGCTGCAAGCAGAATTAATTCACGGAATGGAAAAATGAAGGAGGATCCAGGCAGAAACTGCTGAATGGCTGAGACAAATGTTAGCAAGCTGGGAAATCTTTATAGTCAGCCATTTCTGTGATGGAGAGTTGGTGAGGGGAAGCTGGGACAGAAAGGGTGACGGTTGGTTTTATATATGGGAACCTGCCCACTGTGAACTGGATGCAAAGCTGAAATCAAAAGCTTACTCCATTTTTGGTGTCCTGGCACCTTGCACACTGGGTTTGGGCCCTCGTGCTTCTTGGAGCCTTCATGGTATGCTACTTTACTTGTTTTTGTTTGTATCACTATATTAATTCCATTATGTGGCTTTAGGGCTGTGCTGAATACTTCTTAGAGAGTAAACTGATGTCTGATTTTCCTTTTCACTGGAGAGGTAATGGCATGTGTATTAGCCTCAAAGATGTTGATTTTTCTAGAAGGATGCCAGCAGTGTACCTAGGTGGCCAGGAAGGCCAGCGGCATCCTGGCATGTATCAGAAATGGTGTGGCCAGCAGGAGTAAAGAAGTGATTCTGCCCCTGTACTCGGCACAGGCGAGACTGCACCTTGAGTACTGTGTCCAGTTTTGGGCACTGCAGAGTAAGAAAGACATTGAGGTCCTTGAGTAGGTACAGTGAAAAGCAATGAAACTGGTGAGGGGTTTGGAGGGCATGTTTTATGAGGGGAGGCTGAGGGAGCCAGGATTGTTTAGACCAGAGAAGCGAAGGCTGAGAGGAGACGTTATTGCTCTACAGCTACCTGAAATGAAGTAGTAGTGAGGCTGATGTTGGCCTCTTCTCCCAAGCAACTAATGACAGGACAAGAGGTAATAGCCTCAAGCTGTGTCAGGGAAAGTTTAGATCACGTATTAAGAAGAATTTCTTCAGTAAAAGAGTGGTGAGGCATTGGAGCAGGCTGCCCAGGGAAGTGTTGGAGTCACCATCCCTGGAGGTGTTAAAAAAATTAATAGGTGTTGCACTTTTGGACATGATTTAGTGGTCCTGGAGGTCTTGGGTAGAAGGTAGGACTTGGTGATCTTTGAGGTCTTTTCCAGCCTTGATTCTATGATTCTATTATATGATAACATTTTTCTGCAGTGATCAAGGAGGAGGAGATTGTGAACTTTATTTTGTCACCGAGTAAAATAAGGAAGAGTATTTATACAGTTCACTGAGAAGGATAAATTCTAAATAAGTGAAAATAAAGTGAAATGACTTGGCTGTATTTTCTGCAGGAAATCTCCATCCCATCAATTTTTAATTTACTTTAAAACCCACCATTTGATTAAAAAAATTATTTTGAAGTTTCTGAGTTTGCCCCTGGTCATCCTTATATGTGATTTAATACACTAACCCAATTAATCATCTCAGCAGTCATTTGAAATGTTGCCACATTTGAAGTTGTGGGGTTTTTTTCCTTGTTTGTGCAATTTATGTTTGCATATATCCTTAGCAAAATACTCTGCATGGTTTCTTGATCAGAACAAACAATCCCTAAAATAATAAAAAGAATTGCTAATGCTTTGGTTTTGTGGAGCTCACAGATTAGAAATGGTGTTGAAAGGGTAATCCGAAGGGCATACTTGTCTTTTTAAAAATATTTTCATGGTATGGTGGCTTTAAGATTTCAGGTAGAAGAGATTTGGCATGGGAGAACAGGAGAAAGAGAAATATGCACTCGTAGGCTTTCTAATATGTGTGGGAGGTTTTATTTCTTTCCGGAGAAAGATTAGTAAAAATGCATGCTTGGAAAAATTCCACTTTCTCTGCTCTAATCACTCCCTCAGATTATTGTCATGGAGATTCTCTTGTTAGGAAGCCAAATCACTGGTTGGCAAAGCGTTTCTCAACACCTTTATAAAGGGCCTGAAGAACTAGCCTCCTGTGCCATCGGGCTTTTGCCTCATCAGAATTTGCACCTGCACTGGAATGATGACTGTTAGTCTTACTGCTGCTTAATTGGGAGTTTAGCTTGAGGTGGGATGTGTGCCCGTTGCCCACTCATTTTGTGGCTGATTTCCAGCCTTGAGAGCAGGAGTGCATACACCAAGAAAAACGTGCCTCCAAACCGAGCTCTATCCACTATGTGGCAAGAATATGCTGAGATAACTGGCCCTTGCCAGAGCTGACTGGAGTGGCTGAAAGCACCTCTGTGTCAGCATCATATGCGACAGGTAAACAGTCTGTTTTGAGGGAAGAGGTCTTAACAGGAGTTGTGGTTTTTAACTCTTGTACTTGGCTTTGGAGAACTTTGGTTTAAGACTATTACCTTCAGTGACTTCCAGGAGGGAACAGGGTTGCTGGTTCAAGTCCTGTAAAAAGGAGAGATGCCCCAGCTTCACCAGCTGTCATCCAAAAAGAATTGCTGAAGCAGGCTTTAAGTAACAAATATAACTGGGCACAATTTGAAGGGGAAAGCATAGTTAGTCAAATCTGTGGAACGAGATCCATTTCAATGATACAAGATCCAGTTCTTGTGAGTGCCGAACAGGTTGGTGGAATTGGCTAAAAAATGCTTTGCTATTGTAACTGTTCTTATGGCACTGCATTGCCTTTCTCTGTCTGGGGGCAGCTGATACTTTTGCAGTCAGTGGCACTGGCATTGCTGTGGAACAACTGTGACAGGAGATAGAAGAAAGTAAGGAATGTGGTTATTACAGTGAAGGTAGTAAAACACCACCACAGGTTGCCCAGAGAGGTGTAGATGCCTCATCCCTGGAAACACTGCAGGTCAGGTTGGACAGGGCGCTCAGCAGCCTGCTGTAGTTCCAGATGTCCTTGCTCACTGCAGGGAGTTTGGAACAGACAACCTTTAAAGGTCTGTTTCATCCCAAACCATTCTATGTTTGCTTTAGGATCAGAATATGTAGACTTGATGCCTCTCACGGCTGGCTGCAGTGTGTGCAGTTTTAACATTGCTGTAGTGCTTTGTTGCTAATTCAGTTCTTCAAGAAAACTAATGTGGCAGAACTTATCTCTCTATTTGGCTATTGCTTGATGAGCTTGTTGGGTTAACACAACCCAGTTTATTCCTGCAAGCTGGGACACTGCAAAATCTTTCTGTTTTTCTGGTTTCACCAGGAACTACAATTTTCTTCTTGGAATTAGGTCTTTAAGGAAAATACATTTTTCCAAAACTTAAAATAAAATTGCAGAACTGGCAGCGCTCTTCGGAATTACAAGCTGTAAAATGTAGTAAAAAGGAAGGACCTAATTCTCAGTAACAGGTATAATTAGCTTTAATGCTTAATTACTTTGAGTCAACTAATTGGTTTCATTGGGACTACTCAGAGTAATACTTACAGCTGGTCATGAAAGTGCCTTCAGAATCAGTCTTAAAGTTTGGAAGTTTTTTGCAGGATGACAAAAGTCATTAGTGCAGAAAGAATGTCCTGGGCTGTCTGTTTTCAGCTAAAATAAAATGTCAGCGCTAATGAAATACTGCGTTATTAGCACTTACTTCTTGTGCTGAGACTTTAGACCATAGAATCAGCACGAGATATTCTGCATCTGTAGCAAAATAAAACTTGGCTGCACTTACACTTTTTTTGGTGACAAATATTCCTGACAACATATCTCTTGTGGATAAGGTGTAAAAAGGTGCATTTTAATTATATTAATTTAATTTAACGTGTCTTCCATGGCAATAAATTTGTTGATATAGTCAAATAAAAATGTCTTCTTCATGCAGAATACTTTTAAGGCAACATTATTTATAATCATGCAATAACCATTTATAATCATGCAATTGTGTTGCCTTCATTTAGAGTGCATTGGTGTCCTGGTTTTTTATTGATATACTGAGACTATAGGTTGACCTTCAGTACATAGCTGCTTTCCCTTGGTTTTATTGCAGAACTGATGTTATGGAGTATTTGAATGAAGATAGTAATTGCCTTTACTGCAGACCTGGTAATAATATTTTTATCTTGAAATTACAGTTTAATCTATAAGAAACAAAATGAAGGTGACGTTCAAATAATAATTTAAGTGAGTAGCAAATTCAGCGAGGAAATGAAGAGGCAGAGCTGAAAATTCAATGCCAGTGTTTCTTTTTCACTCCAGACTCACTGTGGTTTCATTCTGGCTACGAAGTAGGTAAGATGAAGGAAGTGTGTGACAAGTCTTTGCACGCTGATATACTGTATGGACGTGTGCCATTTTAACTGCGATGGATAACAACTACAGAACATATTTCAGTTAATCAGAAAATCCTTGATATGCATAATTTATCATGCAATATCATTTTTACGGGTAGTGCTTAGAGTACTTGGGTAGACAGACATCTGGTTAATAGTTTATAAGCAAATTAAATACTTGATGCATTATTAAAATGGAAGGGAGAATTTCATTAAAGCTAAACCTAATTCTTTGCTGGAATGTTGGAAATAGTTAAAGCCTGGTGCAAGCTTGGTTCTCCAAAGTGGGGAAGACCTGTTTTGAGATTGGCACTTGTTGGCCTTTGTGTCCTGTCCTGTGGATAAACAGTTGAGGAATCTACTGATGATTAGACCTGAGAACTGGCTGGGGAGCATGGCCCTGGGAGAAACGTTCCTCTGTTCCCACAGTCAAAAAGGCTGAGACAAGTGTTACAGCAGTGTTAAGCCATCAGAAACAGCCTGAAGTTAAAAGAGTCTGCATCAAGCTAGTCCCATTTTGCTACAGCTTTGCACTAAGCCATAAGATCTCTCTCAGAACAGAAGACGTGCCCCCAGTTAGAATGAAATGAGAAATTAAGAATTATACTGCAGTATTCCTTGAGAAAGAGATTACTCCTATCTGATACCTGTCATGGTGCTTTGTTTTCCTTGCTGAGATCACAATAGTACAGTTTTCACACATGACTTTTTTCTTGTGCTACAAACAAATACAGAGACTGTGATGTGTCTGTGTTTGCTCCATAAGGCATCTGTGGTGTTTGGAGAAGAATGATTCTTCCCCATGCTCAGCCTCAGTTACGGGAACATGTGAGTGTAAAGGTCATGTTGTGCAGACTGCTGGTGAAGAGGTCTGTGGCTGAACACTCGAGTAGGCAATGCACTCATCATCTGCCTCTAGGCCACTTTGTTTCTGTTGGCATCTCTCTTCTGCTGCTTCTCCATTCTCCTGTGTTTATCAGGGCTGCATATTCTGGCAGCAGAAATATGTTGGTCTGCAGTTTCTCTAGGATTGGGAAAGTTGCCATATCAGCATTTATAGAATAGACTTGTTTTGCTTGGAGGAGAGCTTTAAGACCATCAAGTCCAATCATCAACCCAACTCTGCCAGGTCACCACCAAACCATGTTCCTCAGCACAACATCTATACATGTTTTAAACACCTCCAGGAATGGGGACTCTGCCACTTGCCTGGGCAGGCTGTTCCACGGCTTGACAACCCTTTTGGGGAAGATATTTTTCATAGTATCCAACCTAAATCTCCCTTGGCACAACTTGAGGCCTTTTTCCCTTGTTGTAATGCTTGTTACTTAAGAAAAGAGACCAACCTCCACCTCACTACAACCTCTTTTCAAGTAGTTGTGGAGAGTGAAAAGGTTTACCCTCAGTCTCCTTTTTTCCAGGCTAAAAAATCCCAGTTCCCTCAGCTGCTTTTTGGAAGACTTGTGCTCTAGATCCCTCACTGGCTTTATTGCCCTTCTTTAGATGCACTCCAGCATCTCGATGTCTTGTGAGGGGATCAAAACTGAACCTCATCAGTGCTAAAAACAGAGGGATAATCACTGCCCTGGTCCTGCTGGCCACACTATTTCTGATACAGGTCATGATGCTGTTGGCTACCTTGTTCACCTAGGCACACTGCTGGCTGATATTCAGGTGACTACTGACCGACACCCCCATGTCCTTCTCTGCCAGGCATTGTTATAGCCACTCTTGCCCAAGTCTGTGGTGTTGCATGGGGTTGTTTTGACCCAAGTGCAGGACCCAGTACTTGGCCTTGTTGAACCTCATATCATCAACCTTGACTCATTGTCTGTCCAGATCCCTCTGCAGAGCCTCTCTACCCTCAAACAGATAAAGTTAGGAACTATGGCTTTAAATAATCATCCTGTATCCTTAAGACCTGTGATAAAGAGCTATGTAATCTGCATAATGCTTCCATGAACCAAGTTAAAGCAATCACTTCTCAGAGCAATGATCACTCCTGCTCTCTGCTCAGTGAGTGATTGAATCATTGTGGGTAAAAGTGGTTTATTGAAAATACTGAGGTGAAGAGTTAGGATTAAACTGCATTAAGCTGCTAATGAGTAGTCATTGTTTACATTTAAAGCAATTAGGTCATGCTCATCCACTTGCTAATAATTTAATTGTGCCTTAGCACCTTCTTTGTCCATCATTCTTTTTTATTTAGCTACACTTGAAGGCTCTTGCTAGGTTTCACTGATGTGACCAACATTTTTCCAAACCCCCTCAAAAGGATTGTTTTAAAATTATCACAATTAGTTACTAGGTCGAAATAGCAAAAAATAAATGGAAAGCAATCAATCATTTTAATTTTCTCTGCGTGGAGGCATAGCAAAATCTTGGAGCATTTCAAAGCTAATAATAAAAAATTAACAGGGGTTAACTAATAACTGGTAAAATAATAGCCTATAATTATGAGGCAAAAAGAAATCAATGAAACTCAATTTGGAATTTTGTCCTATCTGAAGGCTCAAAAGAACAAACCATTGTGTGAGATTAATTTGATTATGCAGAAGAATAATTTTTTGCACAAATTAATTTATAAAGAACATTTATTTTTTAAAAAGAGAACAAGATATGCATCACTGAGTAACCTTGGGATCTAACCTTGCAAGCTTTCCTCTCTGCAAACGTAACAGCTCTGTTAGGGCTAAAGGGGACCCAAGGGGACAGTGGCAGAAATGTTTGGTCAGGAAGTGTCATTACACAGATGGAATATGGCTTTTTATTACCAGGCCTTCTGAGAGAGTAATAGGAAACAAGGGGAAAGAGTCACCAAGACGAAGGTGATGCAGGGCATGTGATGTCATTAAAAATGGCAGGGCTTGCTGAACTTAGCTGCTGACAGTTAATGCTGCCTTAGGCAGCAGAAACATGGTCTTAGCAGGTGCCCACCTAAGTGGCTGTGTCTATACAGAATCACAGAATCATCGAGGCTGGAAAAGACCTCCGAGATCGTCAAGTGCAGCCTATAACCTAACTATGACATCAGCTAAAGCATGCCACCAAGTGCCACATCCAATCTTCTCTTAAAGACCTCCAGGGATGGCCACTCCACCCCCTCCCTGGTCAGTCCATTCCAGTGCCTAATCACCCTTTCCATGAGGAAGTGCTTCCTAATATCTAACCTAAACCTTCCCTGGTGCAGCTTCAAACCATGCCGTATTGTCCTGTCACAGGTTGCCTGGGAGAAGTGCCCAACCTAGAGATCTGTGTCAGCAGCCCTAGGAGAGAGCAGGGACCATCTGTTAACCAGCGTGAGTCTAAAAGGCTTGAAGTGGGCAACACAGGGATGACTATGAAAGATGTGTGCCTGTCCTCACCATTACCCAAGGCAGTGGTGTGTGGATAGCACAGAAGCAGTGATTGGTGTTCTTTCCTTCATGTTGCTATCTCAGGTTACCTTTCTCTCCAGCTTTTGGCAATGCTCACAGCCGTTTGTAGCCAACTGCATTGAAAGTGCTGCCTAGTGTTGAGGAGAAGCAAAATGCAGAGCTTGCTTGCTTATTCTTTGGATATACATCCTGCTTTTTGTCTTCTTTCTTCCCTCTGTCTGCTAAAATAAACCCTTGAATCTGATATATATATATATATTTATGTAGTGAGTAAGGAAACACTTAGCTTTCATTAAACTTTGTAACAGAAAGAAAAGGTGGTTGACAGCAATCAATAGAGAGGTACGCTGAGGAAGTGGACATGGTGACAGTATTAGCCACAGTAAAATCCAGAGTTGTTTCAGCACAGCATCATTCAAAACACCTGACTTCCCATATCACCTTTTGATACTGTACTAGAACACTTTCGATCTCATTTATCATAGAATCATATAATGGTTTAGGTTGGAGGGGACCTCAAAGATCATCTAGTTCCAACCCCCCACCATAGGCAGGGACACCTCCCACTAGAACAGGTTGCTCAAGGCCTCATCCAGCCCAGCCCACCTCCAGGGAGGGAGCATCCACAACCTCCCTGAGCAACCTGTTCCAGTGTCTCACCACCCTCACTGTAAAGAACTTCTTCCTAACATCTAGTCTAAATCTCCCCTCTGCCAGTTTATACCCATTACTTCTCATCCTGTCGTTATAAGACCTTGTAAACAGTCCCTCCCAAGCCTTCCTGTAGGCCCCCTTCAGATACTGGAAGGCCACTACAAGGTCTCCTCAAAGTCTTCTCTTCTCCAGGCAGGAGACCCCCAACTCTCGAAGCCTGTCCTCATAGCAGAGCTGCTCCAGCCCTCTGATCATCTTCGTGGCCTCCTCTGGACTTGTTCCAACAGTTCAGTGTCCTTCTTGTGTTGGGGGCTCCAGAACTGTATACAGTACTGCAGGTGGGGTCTCATGAGAGCAGAGCAAAGGGGCAGAATCCCCTCCCTTGCCCTGCTGGCCATACTGCTCTTGCTGCAGCCCAGGACTCAATTGCTGTCTGGACTGCACTCACACTGCAGGCTCATGTTGAGCTTTTCATCAATCCAGACCCCCAGGTCCTTTTCCTCAGGGCTGCTCTCCAGACATTCACCACCCAGCCTGGAGCTTTGCTTGGGACCTTATACTTGGCTTTGTTAAATTTCATTAAATTGGCCTGGGTCTACCTCTGCAGCCTGTCCAGGTCCCTCTGGATGGATCCCTGCCCTCTAGCAAGTCGACTATGCCACACAGCTTGGTGTCATCTGCAAACTTGCTGAGGGTGCACTGTTTCCTCTGTCCATGTCACTGACAAAGATGTTAAACAATACAGGTCCCAGTACTGCCTGCCTGCCTGTATGAAACTATGGGATCAGGTTTTTGTGTGTAAGGGAGCTTTAGTGTACCATAGGCCCTAGCATACATCCAGTTTCCTTGGTTGAATGATACGTTGTGGGTGGTTTACCTTTGGCAGCAGAGTGTTTTACACATTTTAGAATTGTATGCTGAATTTAAGGCAGAGATTTAATTAATTAATTTAGAGTGAATTAAGCAAGGAAATGAAGGTTAAAGCTTGGAGAAGATATTCTCAAGTAGCTTAAATCAACCTTTTTTTTTTTTTCCCCCCTTGGTTTAGATGCTGTTGCTATCATAGAAAGATCCAGGGCTCTACATAAAGGTGCCTCTCTCTCATTTATTTTATTGAGCAGAAGTGGTATTATTACTGCTGCTCAGATGTAGCTCCTTAACTATTACGTTGTTTGGTGAACTCAAGAACATAGCTGTTGGGCTTTGTGTGTCTTCAAGTGTGCCCTGAAGAGTCCTGTGTAAGTCATCTCCAGTCTTCATATGTGTTCTCAGAAGCTCAGACCTAAAAATCATAAAGAAATAAAGGATGAGAGTGGTTCAGAGAGGACCTGTATTGTGTCTTTCTCCAATCACAGTGGCCTTTAATAAATGAGCTTCATAATTATATTATCAAAATTTTGGGAAGGATCAAGATATTTTCTGGGAAGAGCTGGTATGTGTGGAGTGAGAAAGGAGAATTGCCAAAGTGGATTCAATCATTAACAAGTTATTTATTCCCCTGAAAAGAAGCTATTTAATTCTCTAAATAGAAGATTGTTGGACTGAAGAAAGATGTTCTTTTGTGCTAGAACTGAATGTGTTGGCTCGTGTTTTTTTTTCCTGTATATTAGGTTTTAGAGGACTACATATTTTTAATATCTCACTCACTTCCCGTAGAACATTACCAAAACAGTTTCTATAAATGTCTATGCACAGAGTGTTTTATGTGAGCCAAAGATAGTTTTTTCTTGCTACATCTTTTGTATCTTTTGTGGCACAACTGCACGGATATTTATGTGTATCCTAAAAAGTTTTTATTCTCATCTCTAAACTAAACCCTTGAGTGCTAACCTCTTCTGACAAAGTTCTCTGATGCTTTTAACTTAGGATCTCCTGCCTTAGTTCGGTTCCATTCTGTGTAGTAAAAGGGGGATACTCTCTGGAGAATTTTTCCTCCCTTTTGAAGTCTCATTACAGTCATCTTTCTTTTGAGACGGAGAACTAGCAGTTATTTATAACAGAGATTCTCTGTTTTCTTTCCCACGCTACGAGACAGACAATGATTTGCTGGAGCAGGTCTGGAGAAGAGCAAGAAAGCTGGTAAAGGGTCAAGAAAAAGTCTTCTGAGGAGCAGCTAAGGGAACTGGAGTTGTTTAGCCTTCTTGATCTCTACAGGTACCTGAAAGTAGGTTGTAGTGAGGGGGTGGTTGGTCTCTTCTCCCAAGTAACAAGCAATAAGACGAGAGGAAACAGCCTCAAGTTGTACCAGGGGAGGCTTAGGTTGGATACTAGGAAAACTTTCTCCACTGAAAAGGTTGTCAAGCACTGGAAGAATCTGCCCAGGGCAGTGATTGAATCATCACCCCTGGAGATATTTGAAAGACATGTGGACATGGTGCTGATAGGCATGGTTTAGCAATTGACGTGGTAGTGTTAGGTTAATGTTTGAGCTTGATGATCTTGACGATCTTTTCCAACCTAAATGAGTCTGTGTTGGCTAAATTAATGACTATAAAAGCCAATAAAGGCTCTATTTCAGGCTTTCATCAACTGATGTTACACCACCCTGAAACCACATTGTCGTCAGAGCCAAGGATTAGGCACACATGTCATGCAGAGAAGCTTCCTATGTCACTGCACTATTGGGTTACTGCATTTCCATTATCTCCCCTGTATGGATTGCACAATGTGTTCATTATAACACGCACCTCACCTTAGAAACCTTTTCTGGTAGCTTTGTAGTTAAGTAAAAACAATGTTTTGGGTTTTTTTTTTCGGTTTTTTTTTTTTTCTTTTGCCCCAGGCTTCTTTCTCATCTCTCTCCCCTCAGGAGAAGGATACAAAATATGAGCAAGTAATTTTCTCTTAATGCAGCTTTGGAGTAGTTCAGAGTGGTTTGAAAACAAATGAAAAACATTCAGAAATAAAAGTCTGATGTGTTTTCCTCTTCCTTTAAATTATGCATTTATCCAAATGCCCTCTTACTATAGTAGGATTTTTAGTCCCCAGTGGGTAGGAAATAGTTATCTGAAACTGATTACTTTTTACACTGTATCAGAATCTCCCCAAACAACCTTTAAAGGGTTACAGGGTAATTAAGGTTCACTGGGGCAACGGTAACTAGATGGCTGTATTTAATTAGTCTCTGTGAGGTAGGATTGCCCCTGTTTGAAATGCCCTTTGAGGAACTTAATGGAATATGTCTTACAGTAGCTTCAATGTGCTGATCAGTGTGGTTAGTATTTAAATGTGCTGGAAAGCGAGCTTCTGATAGACTTCCATTGCAGGATCCTTCGTCAAATAAATTGATACATATTCCCTGACAATTCTGTAATGAGCCACGGAAGAGAAAGAACTTCTGTCTCACATTGGCACTGGCTTCCCTGCCCACCTACTGCATTGGCTTTTTGTGGTAGTGGAAGGATCCAATTCATGAGAGCTCTGATGCATCTAAATTCGTCATTGGCAAACATCAGAAGTGTGTTCCTGAATGACAGGATTGCAGAATGGTAAGGGTTGGAAGTGACCTCCAGAGATTACCCAGTGTGACTCCCCTCTTAAAGCTGGGTCCCCCAGATCAGGTTGCACAGAAATGAGTCCAGCTGGATTTTGAAAGTCTCCAGAGGAGACTCCATAATCACTCTGGGCAGCCCGTTGCAGTGCTCTGTCACCCTCAAAGGGAAGAAGTTTTTCCGTATGTTGAAGTGAAACCTCCTGTGTTCCAGTTTGTGCCCACTGCTCCTTGTCCCTTTGGATTTTGATAAGCATTGAGAAGATACCCACTCAGTCTTCTCCTTTCTAGCCTAAATAGCCCCATGTCTGTCAGCCTCAACTCATAAGAAAGTTGCTGCAGTCCCCTACTTACCTTTGTGACCCTCCATTGGATCCTCTGCAGTGGTTCATTGTTTCTTCTGAAATGAGTAGCCCAGAACTAGACACAGTACTCCAGATGTGGCCTCACCAGGACAAAGCAGAGGGGGAGAAATACCTCCCTCAATCTGCTGGCCACAGTCTTCTTAATGCACCCCAGAATACCATTGGCCTTCTTGGTTGAAATGAGAGTCTTGTCTGTGGAGATCATCATCCCAGCACCTTCTTTTTTGTGCGTGTTTGTTTGAGAAAAGGAATAGTAAACCAACATCTGTCCCAGATAAAAGCATTGGCAGGAGGTGAGGCAGCTGAGATTCTCCTCATTTCCAGTAGATGCTTGTAGTGTTCTGGGAGGCAGAGCACAGACCCCAAGGTGCTGGCACACCTCTCCAGAACTGTTTGCTTGTGTTGTTTTGGGAGGCAGAGCATGGACACCAAGCTGCTGGCACACCTCTCCAGAACTATTTGAAGTACTGCCAAGTTTTGTGTTCAGAACCAAGCTGTGCTCATGTAGGGAACAGCATTGGAGAGAAAAGGGAAAGCTCAAGTAAGTAGTGCCTTCTGCTGTCATTCGTAACTGTTCTTTAGAGCTTTGTGCTTTCCCTGCTTTTCACTCAGTTTCAACTGGGCCAAACTGGGTTGCTAGACCAGCCTCCTGAAAGTAAGGGATACAGATGTGCGTGTCTGATGTGCACCCTAATACCTAGCTGCGATGTGCCTAGAGCATGCATCCAGTTTAAGGAACAGAGGAGTGTTCCCTAGCTCCCTAATAATAATATACCATTAATCTTTGCATAACCTCTTCCACACTACTTGGGCTGCTGGCCCACAAGCCTCATAACACCTCTCAAGTTGGGCAGGTTTATGATTTCCAGGTGTGCTGGGCTGCTTGTGGTTTCTGTCCAAACACAATTTTTCTGTGGGGAAAAAAATCCATGCCTGCCAAACATTTGCTAGAGAAGCAACTCACTCAGTGCAGCTGAAGCCATCTGGATCCTTGTAAGTCTGTGTACTTTTCTCTGTGTTCAAAGAGCATCTTCACAGAGCCTACCTGGCTAGTCTGACACATTCTAGAAATGTATATATTTCTATCTAGGGAAAACTGTGTTGCAGGGAGAGCCCCCCACCCCATCCTCTCTACCGTCCTTGAGATGCCCTCTGGCAAGCAGCTGACCTCCTGATGCCTGCACTAAAAAGAGTCTTTTCTAGGCTGATGAGGACATGGATGTGCTATATACTTTGCTGTGTTGGTGCAGCAGTGCACCAGTGAGGTGTTTTTTCATTCTAGAGATGCTAGCAGGTAAATATTCATTGACTCTATTGATTATGCTGAGTTATATGGATCCTCTGCTAGTATAGAGTAACTAATGCACTGATTCAGTTCCGAGTTGTTCTGAGGCTTGAGCTCTTGTTCTCTATAGTTTCTAAAGGATGAACAGTTCAGAGTTTTTTGACTGTTGTAGTTCTTTAATCTTTGCAGAAAGCTAGTCAATGCTCATCAGATCAGAGAAATAATCTCTGTTCATGGAGGTCATGAAAGCAATTTCACTTTGGTCTTTTAGAGTGCTATTTCACTGCTGATTCACATATTTAAAACATTTGGTCTACATTTGTGGAGGGAAGCAAGAGAAATGGATGTAACAGCTAGCAAACAGATCCACTTCACTGGCCATATCAAGAGCCCCCAAACTGAAACCCTACAGAATTGTCTACAGAGTTTGGGTTCTCCTAGACCGGGTTTACCAGGCGGTGGTGGTAGTGATGATTTCAGTTTTCAGTGGCTCTGCATTATTCAGAATAAAGTGACTCATGCAATGTCAAAAAATCAGTAAGCTCCAAACAAGGAGCTTATCTGAAATAAATGCAAAGCCAGTGAATTGCCTTTCTCTCAATAGATGTTTGGTTTTGCTACCCAGTGCTTAGAAACTCTTCTGGCTTTAGTGTGGCAGAAAGCTTATTTCAGTGTGTGACCTTGGAAGGCCCTATGAAAGAGCCCATTCTGCTCCCTCATTCAACATGGCTCTTCACTGGATGACCTACATGTAGCTTTGGGGAAGCTCAGGGTTTTCAGCATTGTTTGGTAGAATTGGAAAGAACAACCACAGAAAGTGTGACAGTAGTAGGCTGTTCATGTCCTTTTGTCTGTTTGCTGCGGTGGAGCTGAACTGGGATGACTGCGATGAATTTAGTTTGAAAACAGAGGAGGTGGTGAAAGGCCTGGAGAATAAATCTTAAAAGGAGCAACTGAGGGAGCTGAGACTGTTTAGTTTGAGGAAGAGGAGGCTGAGGGTAGACCTCATCACTGTCTACAGCTACCTGAAAGGACATCGTGGAGAGCTTGGTGCTGGTCTCTTCTCACAGCGAATTAGTGATAGAACAAGAAGGAATGGCCTCAAGCTGTGACTGGATAGGTTTAGACTGGATATAAGGAAACATTTTTTCATGGCAAGAGTGATCAGGCATTGGAATGGGCTGTGCAAGGAGGTGGTAGAGCCACCAACCCTGAATGTATTGAAAGATTGGATGTGGTGCTTGGGGATATGGTTTAGGGTGCGCCTCGTAGAGTAGGGATATCAGTTGGACTTGGTTATCCTGAAAGGCTTTTCCAGACAGAATGTTTCTGTGGTTCTGTGACTACTGGGACATGGACTTTGCAGGTAGAAGGACTTGAGAGAAATGAGAAAGGAATCCAGCCCAAATGGTTATGTATGAAATACGAAGTATCTTCACTGTTCAAACCATGCCTTCAAAGCTTCTAGGCTTCAAATATTAATGCCCTTCCAAAGACATATTTATTATAAAAAAATAAAATGAAATATCAGGGGTCAGGACTCCAGCAGGTTTTCTTTAAAATAGTAATGATTATGAGATGATGAATTATCTGGCAGTTAATGGGTTGGCAGGGGGCCTTGTACTAAACTCTTAAATGCCATGAAATGAAAAAAAACAAATCTTGTCCCAAGTACTCTGCGCTCTGGAAAAAGATGGTGGCAAAATTGGAAGCCAAGCTTTGCCTTCCTAATCAGGAACTTCTTTTTCACAGAGTCTAGAGTTAGTGGTGGGATGTGAAGGGTAAGGTAATACTCTGTCTAAAGAAGTATGGCAAATTCTAAATGTAAATAATTATCAGTAAACAATAAATTGCAAGCTTATTTTTATTCTTTCTTTCTTTTTTGTTTACCTTTTAAGTGTTGAATGTTCTCCTGCCATGGTTTTCATAGAATAGCTTAGCTTCTAAAGACCCAGTACAATAACAAAAAGAAGAATAAAGAAATCACCTGTTACCATCCTATTCGTAATTTACAGGTGCCTTGATTTAATGGTGTGTGAACATTAAAAAACAAAAAGCTTGTGGGGAGGAGGAGAGGGAAGAAAACTCTCACTTTGAGCTGAGAACATACACTGAGGGCTTTTGGCATGCTTTGCTCCTGTATTGTTAATTAACGACAACAAAAACCAGATAAAGGAGTATTTTTTTGTGTTGTTACTGCACAAACTGGTTTGTTACATGAATCATCACCCCAAAAAAATAATAATCCTCAAAGTCTGAAGCTTTATGCTGAGTCCAGAAGTGACAGGTTCTGAGTAGCAGCTACTTTCTTGAGCAGTCCCATTTATTTCAGTGGGCTTACACAGGTGAGAAGGGGCTGAAGAACCCAATTCTGCTTTAAAACTCAACTCTGATGTGCTGCTCTCTGGACTTCAGGAAGGTGGGAGAGAAAGGCACTTGGCAACATGCTTCCTAGAGCAGGAAGCCCACTTTTTTGCCTTTCTGTTTCATGAGATGGGAAGGCCTTTTCTGCCCATGTGGTCAGTCTGGACTGCACTGAGCAGCTGTCCTGCTGGGATGTGTGTCCACTCTGGATAGATGTCTGTCTGAAGGAGCACTAAGGTCACTTAAGTATCTCAGCACTAACTGTGCTCTACTCATCTCAGGGAAGAAATCTGCCCTTCAGGGCTTCCCTGCTGTGATGCCACTGTGCTGCTACCAATGTGGACTTATGTCTCAAAGACACAAGGTTATTTGTCTCTCAGTGTTTGTCTGAAAAGCGCCAATACTTCCTTTCTTGTTTAGATGAAAAGGAATGCCTGTGAGCTAAGACCTCGTGTTAAAATTACCTGCATTTTTTCACCCTCTGCCTTGCTGGTCTGTAGGTGAGATTTGCTACTAGAAGAGATAGTGGATAGATCTGGTTGGGCTTTTACCAGAATAGAGGACAGCAATGCATCAGTTGTGCTGGAAGCTAAAAGAGGGTGAAGGTCATGTGTTTTGCAGCCTGGTGCAAATGCTGTCCAATGCACATCAGTGCTCTTTCTGAGACCTGCAGACTTTGCTATCAGCAGGATCCTGCTCTGGCTTTCTTCAAAGTGCAGTTCTTAAGCTGTGTTCAGGGAGTTGGTTTTCCTTCTTGGCAAGTTGAGTAACTGCAAATCCAGTAAGTGATCTTTATGAACATAATTTAAATTCTATGCATTGCATTTGGGGTCCTCCACAGGCTCATAGGTCAATATCTGCTCCACCATTAATGTCCATGGGCTGTAGGAGGGTGGCCTGCTTCACCGTGGGCTACAGTGGGGTCTGTACTCTGGTAGCACCTCCTCACTCCTTCACTGACCTTTCTGTGTTTCTCTTGTATCCCACTCTTCACTGCAAACTTCCCTGCAGTTTCTTCCTTTTTCCTTTCCCAAATATGTTATCACAGAGGCTCTGCTACTGCTGCTGATTGAGCATTATTTTTGGAGAACTGTTATAGAGATCAGAAAGAGAAACCTTCTTTTCTTTACAAAACCTCTTTTTAGAACATAAATGCTTTCCTAAGTTACCAAATGCAAACAAGTTAGATACCATCTGTTGCAGGTGTAGCAAATGCAGTATGAAGGAATGCCTGTGAGGCCATTCAATCAAATAAGAAATTAGTCATCTATGTAGTGTAATTGAACATTTGTGGTAATGTGTATTGCTGATAATTCATCCTGACAGTAAGCTCTGAAAATATCAACCTGAATCTTTTCTGACAAAACTTTACATGTGGCAAAACATAAATTTGCCTGTAGTCCTTTAAAAATTGATGTGTTGTCCTTACATGGCTTACTGAAGCAGAGTGCTATTTTATGAGCCAGTCATCTAAAGAAAAAACAGATGCATCTCTTGTGAAATGAGTGTTGAGTGCCTTACATATACTTGCATTTCTTTATGTTTATTTGGTATTACTTGTTGGACCTCCAAGGATGGCTTTGAATCCTTCCCTCTATCTTTCTCTTAATTTATGAGAATATAGACTACAGCTAGTTTCTGTTTGTCTCACACTTTTCCTTTCTGGTGGTTTTTAAATACATTTTTTCAAGGTAATTCATTCTATAGGTAATCCTGAGATAGAATACAGGATGGCAGATGTGAAAGGAAGTGATAAAGTAAATGTTCCTTAGATATCCTTTGATCCTGCTGCAAAAATTGTGCCATGTCATCAAAGTCACCTGTGGGACTTCATCTAGCTCTAGTTCACCCGTGATGGATGTCAGCTGCGATGCTGGTTCCTGACCAGCCATGAATATGACTTTACTATTGTCCTGATTTTCAGATGTATTTCAGTTTCATTTGTATCATGTTTTGTCTTTTTGGCTCCTTTCTCACTGAAACTTGAGAAAGAGTTTCCATGCTTTTTTTGGTAACTTTGCTGTTCATTTCTTGTTGCCCTTAACTTCTTAAGTTGTTGGGTAATGATAAGTGTAGTTTTGTGATTTATATCTTTCCTATAAAAGCTTGTCAGATTTCCTAGGGGATTCCCTTTTTGGTTACTGGAAATCTCAAAACAAACAGACCAATCAACCCCTAAAACAAAAAAAAACAACCAACCAACCAACAACAACAACAAAAAACAACACCCCCAAAAAAACCCCATCAAAACCAACCACTCGCCACTATCAAAGAAGTCCTGAAGAAAAACTCACCACCTTTTCCATACTGAAGCACAAATAAAAACCACTCAAGTGTTGACTGGAGCTTAAAGTTTGCCTGTTACTTTCATTGCTACAAATTGGTTGTGGTTGGTTTATACTTGACTCTTCCTGTCAGATGGATTGCCTAAGAGAATACACTTAAATCACAGAATCACAGAATTAACTAGGTTAGAAAAGACCTTCAAGATCGAGTCCAACCTATCACAATCAGTTCCTTTCTTCACACAAATCAATTCCTTTCTTCCTAAAACAAATAAATTTTAAAAGTATTGTATTTGTTGCCAGCACTGTAAACCCAAAACTAGATCCCAAAGTTAAATAATTATTTTAAATTTTTTTTAATGGATAAATGTGTGTGTTCCTGATGTTCAAAGAAAAGATCCAGCAATAGAAGCTGAAAAATAATGCAGAGGCTGCCTCCATGGCCAGCAGAGATGTCACCATTTCCCAAAACGTTCATTGGATGACTTCTTCCTGCAGAATCCCAGCCTTTGTGCAGAGGAACTCCTTAATCTTCTGTTGAAGTGGCAGAGATTGTGTGCTTTGGAAATGTATTTGATCAAAGAAGCTTCCTTAGACAGTTAAAGTTGTTAAATCTCTTCAATCAGCTTGTGTTTTGCAGGCCTTGGGCAGCTCTGGACTCATGGAATCAACATGCTTTGCAGCCCAGTGTTACTACTTTCTTTAGTTTCTTGATTTCTGCTTGACTTCCAGATACTTTGAAAGCTTCTTGGTGATGGAAGCACCTATTTCTTTCAGTGTCCTTTTTTGCTGTGGTGTTACACAAGTGCTTTGCTGCGCTCCATCATTGGGTGTGAGACATCTGTATTTTCAGCTGGAAAGCTCAGAGTTGGCTAGCTTGAAAAAGTATGTTTCTGTGCTTTCAGAAAATTAACTTCTGGGAAGTTGATTTCTCTGTATTGCTTTTAAATCTGAGAAATACTATCTTACTACTTTTACAGCTTGGTTAAAATCGATGAAAACTTTTGAATCATAAAATCTTCCATGGGGGAAGAAGCTGAATAACCAAAACAGAATGAGGCTGTATGTGAAAGGAAGGTTTCAGGAACACAACTGCCTCCTGTGGTCAAACACCATTTAATTGTTTCATGCATTAAAACTCTGATGTGTAAGGAAATAGTTTCATGGCAGTTCAGACTAATCTGTGTGCTAACTGCTGTTAGCTGTTCCATCCTTTGCCATGTCCACTTATTTCCTCACTTCAGCTGGAGCTGTTAAAAGAACAGGCCCCAACAACAACAGCAAAATAGCCTAATTGTGTGTCTGGACCAGCTCTCCACACAGCCAGAACGTTGAGCTCAAGTGAGGACACCAGCACTTACAACTAGCAGGGAGAAAACCTTTATCAGATTGGCTTTAGATTGAATTCCCTTACTGTAGAACCACACCTAAAGCCAGAACAGGAACAGCAGAGAGAAGCAGAACTGCTTTGTTCTCTCTTCAAAACATCAGTCACTGTTTGTTATTGATGAACCTCTCTACAGCATAAAAAAGAGACAACTTCTGGCTTTTAAGATAGAGCAATGGTGTGGAATGAGTAAAACTAAACTGGCTGAACATAATGCACTTTTACGCTGGTGCAGCTGAAGGCAGAATCAGGCCCAGAACATGTAGGAAGGGCTTAAAATGAACTACTTCCTCCACAAGCTATTGTTAGCCCCAGAAGTCCTTAGAAATGTTTATTGCTCTAATTTAATTTGGCCACATACAAAACCTTCTCTCTGGCTGGCTGCCATGGATGTAGGAGCTGCATTAGGCATGTTTGGTAATTTGAATGTGTTGCAACATGACTGCTTTTTTTTCTTTTTATTTTTTCCTAGCAGTGATTTACCTAATGACCTGATGAGCACTGGGCAACAGTAGTCAAATGTCTCCTTTATTCAATAGTATAATTTTCAAGAGAATTATGGCAAAAGGGTGCAATTTGAATACTCTCAACTGAGTCATGCAGGTGTATTAAGAAGGCAGATTAAATATCATACCT
This sequence comes from Ramphastos sulfuratus, assembly GCA_013399055.1. NCBI lineage: Eukaryota > Metazoa > Chordata > Aves > Piciformes > Ramphastidae > Ramphastos > Ramphastos sulfuratus. The sequence goes on along the minus strand of WBNM01022380.1, from coordinate 119,973 downwards.
TTAACTAATCTTATAGGCAGTAATATAGTGCAGTGGGTGAAAATGAAAGATTTCTGATGACGATGGTAAGCCATGCTGCGTAATTTGCAGTGCTTAATATAGCCTTTGTGAGTTATTGCTGATCTATGTCTTACATCTGAAAGTAGAAATAATACAGGTTTCAAATACTTGTTCTATGTAGTGAGTTTTACTTGATGAGTGTCCATCTTGTACTCTGCAGAAAAGACACTGAACTTGCTCAAGAGCTTTCTGTTTGGTTAAGCCTATGCTTAAGGTAAAATACGACTACTGAGTCAAGGATGCAGTTAAGCAGTTGTACAGTGGAAGCAGACTCATTGCTTTCTACATGTAGTTCTTTGAGGAATGGTGTGACATCTCTTAACTTTCCCAGAACTTGTCTTCTCCCCTTCTCTGTGATTTCGTTGTTACGATCACAGAATCAATGACTTACTTACTGTTAAAACAGATGAGGGAAGATGGCAAATGCCTTTGCATACTCACCCTTGCATTCAGGAAGGAGAATTAACAGCATGAGAATGGCTGCTTTGGCATGTTATTTTCAAAGGCTTGTCAGCATCAACAAAGTTCATGCTTGTGTGCATCAATAAAAATTATTAAACAGTACTAGGAAGATCTTTGAAGACATCTTTGGCAGAGGGGTTGGACTCAATGATCTCACAGAATTGCAGAATTAACCAGGTTGGAAAAGGCCTTTGAGATCATTAAGTCCAACCTATCACATAACACCTTCTAATTAACTAAAACCACAGTACTAAGTGCCAGTCTACTTTTAAAACACCTCCAGGGACGGTAACTCCACCACCTCCCTGGGCAGCCCATTCCAATGCCAATCACTCTCTCTGTGAAGAACTTCTTCCTAACATCCAGCCTAAACCTGCCCTGGCACAGTTCGCGACTGTGTCCTCTTGTTCTGTCACTGGTTGCCTGGGAAAAGAGACCAACCCACACCTGGCTACAACCTTTCAGGTAGTTGTAGCGTGCAATAAGGTCTCCTCTGAGCATCCTCTTCTCCAGGCTAAAAAAAGAGACTTCTCTGGAGGTCTCTTCCAATGTCTAATGTTCCGTGATTCTGTGATCATTGCGTCCAACTCACTGCTCAAGTAGCTTGTCTAAGGGTTGACCTCTGCATTCTGTGCCTGGCTGCAGAGCTTTGAGTTCTTCTGTACTTCAGAAGTGCTACTAATAGCATTACATTGGATAAAGGTGTCTATTTTCCTTTGTTTGTATGCATTTGTTTTGCTAAATGTATGTAAAAGCATGAATCATATGGCAGGACACTATTACTGTAAAACATCGCTTAAGTGTAAAAATATCAGTTCTCCAAACTGAAACAAGCTCTATTTATGGCTTTTATACAGGTGCAGCCACATCCTCACTCAGAATTTGGCTGCTTTTAACCACTGACTGTCTCTCCTAGTTAAAGCAACAAAAGTCTTAAACGTGAGCTTCAAAGCTTGTCTGTATTTCAGTGAGCTGAGACCGAAAGAGTGCTCTTGCAGCAGCCCTCACTTCAGTCAGCTGTGGATGTTCTGACCTGAGGGCAAGTTGGTTAAGAATTTCAGCAGCAGGATTTCAACCATCATAACAATTTCTCTTAAAACAATGACCCTGCAGTGGACATCCTGAATATCAGCTCTTAAGGCATTCATCATTTAATTTTCTTTCTCAACTGCCACTTTAATGTGTTTTGCAGTATCCATCCAACCATAACTTTGGCTTCTGGGTACTCTTTAATGTAGCAATCTGCAGAGCCATGAAAATTATTAAGGGAGTGGAGGAGAGGCTAAGGGAGCTGGGGCTCTTTATCTTGGAAAGGAGGAGACTGAGAGGTGACCTCACTCATGTTTAGAAATACATAAAGGGTGAGTGCCAGGAGGATGGAGCCAGGCTCTGCTCGGTGATGCCCAATGACAGGACAAGGGGCAATGGGTGGAAGCTGAGGCATAGGAAGTTTCATGTAAACATGAGGAAGAAATTTTTCATGGGGAAGGTGATGGAGCACTGGAACAGGCTGGAACAGGAGCCAAAATTATCTTTGGCCTTGACTAGGCCATAAATTTCTGTGCTGGAAAACAGCAAGGAATAAAATGAAGTTATGATTGAGCACATGTGAGGTTGTCTAGTGCATGAATATTGGCCAGTGACCACAAAGATGCATGGAAGTAGATTTCAGAGCACTAAAAGCACATGCATCTCCTGAACATGCATAGCTGCCCCTCCATGTAGTTAATTCACTGCTTTTTTCTGAGTGGCCACCTTGATCCTGGGAGCCAGCTCCCCAAGGCAACCCTACCCAGTCCCTCCATTACACTAGGCATGTGTAAAATCTGTGATGCCTTGCACTCATGCCTTCCTTGTACAGAGGTGGATGGAGATGCCTGCCTCCATCTCTGGTGGCTTTGGTGCATCTTTCAGCCTCTGGTGATGATAGAACCCCTCTGCCATCAGGGAAAGAAGGACTTAATTTGCATATATTTGTATGGAAGAGAAGAAAAGATACAGTACCACCAAAGACGAACCTGGTATGTGCTCAAAGTTGGGAAGGGGCCACCCTCTCCCTGACATGGAAGCAAAGCTTAGGTAGCAAAGGTATTTACTTCTTTCCTTGTTTCACCCTGGAAATAGCAAACAGGAGGCAGCAGGACTTGTCATAAGCAAAGACTTTACACCATTCCCCTGCTCTATTTTAAACTGCCCCTGCAGGGCTTAGGTTGTTGTCAGTCTCTGAAAACTGATTGCAAGCATCACCTTTATCCCATATGGTGACACTGAGAAGTTTACATGAGTATTTATGCAGTGTTTTGATACCACCAGGCAGAAAGGCTTTTTTTCCCCTCCTGTATGCATGTAAATGATCTGTATTTTTTCGTAATGTTAATAGAAATTACTTTTTTTAATTACTTTTTTTCTCATGGTGGGGACATGTAAGCACGAAGAAATGCTATGATGCAGAAGCCAGAAAATCACAGGGCTGCTGCTGGCTGTCATTCAGTTGATTTTGTGTGAGTTAAAGAGATGTATATCAAGTGGCAGGAATGAGTCACCAGAATGGTGATGACTCAAGTTGTTGCTATGAATTCTGTGAGGAATGTTAAATGATGGGCTCCCACAGTGCCAATGCTGCAAGTCTCCAGGTGACAAGAATGGAGCTGAAATATTAGCACTAAGATGAAGTGAAATGTAAGGTTATGTTGGGATATGCTGGGAACAAGAAGACACCTGTCAGTTGTCCGGTTCTACGGCCTTGGAACATGCTTTAGGAGTATGTTACTAAATCTTGTATTGCTGTCAGTAAGGATAAGGGTAAGAAGAGTGATGTTTAGTGCAGTAGTTCTTCTGATTGTACTCAGTTGTTTATAAAATTATTTAACTCTTTAAACATAGGACCAGTTATCAGCCTTGCTATGATGGAGGCTTTAATGGATATACTGGAGAACTAGCCTGGAAGCCATGGTATGCTTTACATGAAATGAGAACTGCTCAATGGATCATAATACTGCCAAAGATCAATTTGTGTTTTGGGTGCAGAAGATCTGAGCATTATCAGTGGTGTCATCATGCTTGCAAGTAACCACAGTTCAGAGCAAAAACACATCTGGAACTTCTACAAGCCTCTTGAGCTCCTGATAAATTCTGTTTATCATGGACAGAACAACCAGTTGTTTAAATAAAGGGAATATGAGGTCATGAAAGGGATAGAAAACAGCCCTTCTGACTGATTATTTTCAGCAAAGTACCAGAAGGCAATTTGGACTGGTGCACAAATGCAAGACTGCAGAGAGGTGTAAGATAGTGACCCAGACAGAATGTGAAGGAAGGGAAATCTCCACCTACTTCAACTTCTGTTGATGCTGCCAATCTAAAATAATAATCCCCACCAAATTACCTTTCTTGTGTTCTGTTGACACCCCTGACCAGATGAAAAGACCCTGATGAGCAGTCAGCTGTATGACATGCAGGATTAGGGTCCCTCAATATGATTCTTCATTCCTGGATAGTGTGAAACAGAGTAATGTAGAAAATGCCTTTGCTTGCTGTCAGTGATCATGAGTGTTGCTGTGTGACAGTCCTGAGTTTCACAAAGGTCTTCAAATAGTAACCATAATGTTATAGCATACTTAGCTTCAAGTGCAAATCTCAGCTGCAGAAGAGGATATAAGAGGAGGTTATCTATACTAGATGGAAAATTGCTAGTGTTCAGAGCAAGGGTACTAGTCTTACAGTAAATAATTCTTACTGCTTTTTTGAAGTTATTGACTATCAGGTGATTACTCCTTCTGACCTGAAAGCTCTCCAAGACCACACTGTGTGATGGTTTGAGGCTAATTGCAATATTTTAATGAGAGAAATTAGGCCACTGGTTGTGAAAAGAAAATAATGACAAAGTCTGTATCATTCTGTGGTTTGCTGAGAGGGATAAAAAGCCAAAATGTCAACAATTTTCCTGTTCTGGTCTGGGACGCTGGATCTATTCACTTACTCTTCGCTCTGCTCTAATATCTCTCCACTAATCTTGGCTAACACATAACAACATAAGCTTTGCTGGTTGTTTTGTTTGTCTGGGAAAGTAGAAGGAGAAAAGAGAAGGTAGCTTTGAGCCCATCTGGGCAGTTTTCTTTGACTGGGAGGGAGTTTTTATTTCTGTATTATTTCTAATTTGTATATATCTGTAAATACTTGTAAATATATTGCATATATATGTGTGTGTAAATTTTGCTTTGCTGTAAATATAGCTTCATCTTACTTCCAAGCCCTCTGAGCTAGTTTGGTAAATCTCAATGGGGGAGGAAGTTCCTAACCCACCACGCTGTTAATATAGCTATATAAACTGACCTTGCATATCCAAATGCCCGTTTCTTACAAAGAGCAAGTCATGCCTTAGTATTCTCAAGTTATGCAATTGCCATGGTCCTTATGTCAAGTCCATTTGGTCCTTTGTTTTACCCTCCTTAAGCTTCCTGCTGCTGTGGATCCCAGCTCCCTTCAATACATCCAAAACCAAGTCTTATACCCAGGTCAGGTAAAAATAGATATTCTCAGAAGAGGATAAGGCACTGAACTTTTTAGGTGGTGTCAGTGCCGACAGCATTAGCATTGGCTAGGCTTTAAAAAGGCCAAGAGTTTGAAGCTCTGATACAGTTCTTTCTGGCCTGCATAAGTTCTTATGGCCAGTTCTGACATTTGATTGCTCCAGTTTCATGCAAATGTTTATTGGTGACTTTCTTATGTCAAGGATTTGACTTTGCTAGTTCAGCTTCTGGAATAATACATGTATTCTTCTAGAAAAGCAAGATTCAGGCTGAGCTGTGCCAGAATAGGCTTTGACTCATCTAACCAAGCATTCCTTCTTTACCAGCCTAATGAAGGTTGAGTTTTCAGGTGCTTGGTTTTTTTCTTAACCCTGTTATGTAGCTCTCTAACTGTGCATCGCTACACATGGCAAGAGAGACACTTCCCAGGTGTCTTTTGGCCTTTCCCCTAGTACTTCACTATGTCTTTTTGTTAATTTAGTTGGTATAGCCATAGGAAATCTATAACCAAATACTGTTCTTAATGATATGATACTGTTCTCACTGATAATGTTCTTACTGATGTTTTGGCTACTCCACTGAATGGTGAGCAAACAAAAACCAGATGCTTCCCAACTACCTTCAAGGCGCTGAAACTCCACTAAATATTTAACCCTCTCACATAACATGTAGTTTGAATAAGAGCTTCTATGAAGAAACTGGCAATCAAAACACTTCAGAAACTTTTCAGCCTTGACTACTCCTACTCATTTGCTATTCTTAGTGCACTCTATTGCCGTCAAGAATCTAGCTCAGAGCTCTGATATTCTTCTCACTTCATCAGTATCGTAAGACTCCTTTTTTGTGTCTTTATTTTTAGGCCTACAGCTTCTGGCAATTAATGCACAACCTCATTTCCTGGAGAAAAGGGTGGTTGTTAAGTACTGTAAAAGCAGGCCGTGTTTTGCAGGTGTTTGAGGGGAGAGAATGAACTTTTCTTAATCCATTCTTACTCTCCGTCAAGGACAGATGTTGCTACTGCACCCCATTCTGCTTCAGTTGTCTCAGTAGGATTCTCCACACTCCAAAATTTCTGTCCTGCACTTGCTGAAATGTTTTAGTGGCCTGGAGCTTCATCTGAAACAATGACTAGGAAGCTTGTTGCAAAGTAATGAAATATACATGAATGAAGAAGTGAACAAACACAGCAGATTGCAGAGCAAGAAACACAGGGTTTAAGGAAATGAACTTTGCTCGTTTCATAAATGCTGTTTGCTTTAATTTTTTCAATAATTCGTGATTATACTTGTGTAAGATTCAAGCACAGAGTGATCCTGTGTACACCAGATAAAAGGCTGCATATATGAGCAGAAGATGGAAGAAACAGTCAGACAAGGGAACCCCAGGGAACTTGATCCTGCCTGAAAGAAAGCAGTGCTGCTGGCTGCCAAGTTCCCTCTCCTTAGCATCCGGAGCAGATCTGCAGAGGGTACAATGGCATTTATTATTTGTTAGTGTACAGTTGTTACTAAACAATATAGAAAGAGCTTGTGATTTCAATGGTAGCCTCAGGATACCAGAGACTCTGAGTAAAGAATCACTTAATATGCTTATATTTTACATTTTGCAGCAGCAGAATGTTTTTGAACTCTTGAGAAGAAGGCAAATGAGAGAGGAATTTTTGTATGGGGACAGAATGGTTGTAGCTCATTGCATCATATATGGCAAATAGCTGACTAATTCCAGAAGGCATACACTCAGGCCTGTCTCTTTTTCCCTTTCTCCCTCTTACTAACAAATATTGATAGAACTACTATGTATTAAAGGATCAGTTTATAAATAGGTCCTTTAAATGTCCCTTGTTACACAAACTGTTCTATGATTCTGTGCCACTGGGGCAGTGCAGAGAAACAACCAATTGTTCAGTTTAAACTTTGACCTATAAAACTTACAGTTTGTGGTGCCAAGTCCCAGCTAATGCATACTTTGACAGTGTTTTTGCTGATTTCCTCCCTGCAGTAGCAAAGCAGAGCTTGGTAAAATGACTGCCACATAGAGGGTGTATCCCTGGCCATACATGACTACATACAGGCCAAGTCAGGGCAGTCTTTAGGGTGATCTTTGTCATAGGTTGAGTTTTAATCAACTGCTATTCGTAGCATCATGCCTCACCACACTCATGCTTGACCCAAGCAAGGAAACATCATCTTGGAACTCAAAGTGGAGGAAGAAAGTTAAAGTAAGAGTCACCTGCTTTAACTGGAAATTAAGTGTGCCAGATCACCAGCAGACTGCAGCCACAGAACAAATGGTTGTTGTGAATTTGACTTTTTGCAGAGCACTACACAGAACACACCAGGTACAAGTGTAACATCCGCTATTCTTCTGACAATGTATTTCCTCCTGGATTACTGTTTTACCTTGAAGTGGCGATAAATATGATTAAAAATAGGAAAGAGGAAATGTGGGTGTCATCCATCTGATGCTACAGAGTAAACACAGTCTGTGAAAATGAGACAACTGGTAGGACAATACCCCAGCTGACGATAAAAAGTTTCAGTTTTGTAGGGAGCAGAGGTCTTATGACTCCTCAACATGAGGAGAAACTTCTTTACAGTGAGGGTGACAAAGCACTGGAATGGGCTGCCCAAAGAGGTTGTGGAGTCTCCTTTTCTGGAGATGCCTGGATGCATTCCTCTGGAAACTATCCTAGGTGTTCCTGCCTTGGCAGGGAGGTTGGGCTCGATAATCTCTGGAGATCCTTTCCAACCTCTAAAGTTCTATGAATTCTGTGATAACCTTGACATGTGACTGTCAGTAGGAAATAAGGGAAATGTGGTGGTGACAGGAGAAGAGACACATCGGATTTATTCAATGTGCTGCTTCTGTTTGGAGGGATTATTGAAAGTTTGGGATAAAGCTCTGTTCTTCTTAAAAGTGGGCAAAAGCTTAACTGAGGAGCACTATTTAGAGCCATAGCCTGTATTCTGCATGTAGGTCAGCCTGTTTGAAAAGCATCTTTGCATCTGTCTTTAACTGCTGTGCTGGGAAGCCATGTAGAAAAGCATAGACTGATTAAAAAACATGCTAGAATTAACCTGAGCAGAGAAAAGCCAGACCTAACCTGCTGGAGTCCTTTGAAGATCTTACTACAAAGATACAGTGGGTGTTAATGTGCTTAGTGATTTGTCTCCAGCTGCTAAAATCAAAGCATGCAGTGCTTCAGCACCGAAATTAAATGATCACATCTGTACTGCACAGATATTTAGCATATCACTCGCCAGACCCTTCAGAGCTCAAGCCTTTATGACAACAGCCAGGCAAGGAAGCCTATGGGTCAGCCCATCTTCTTTTTTGCTATTGCTATTATTATTATCATCATCATGATATTTTTTGTGCTTCTCACAGGGGATATGACAGTGATATTTTACTTAAAACCACATCTGACAGCTTTTCCCCTCTGTCTGTGACTCAACAAGCAAACACTGTTGAGAGAATCAGAAATGCTTTTCTTGTCTGCTCTTACAGTCACCTCTGCAAGAAAATGTGCATATAATCATTACTTAAAATGAATATTCCAATTGTGTTCTTCCAAGAAGATTTTAGTGTACTTAAAATTACTGCATCTGATCCCACTGGCCTGCCCTTATGCCTGGAAGAAATCAGGAAGTAGCATACAGGATGTTCCTTATTTAAAACAAAGCCAACACAAATCAAAACCAGAGTGGTTGTTCAAAGTCACAGACCTATAAAAAGAGACTCTGTTTCTCAGTACAGCAGGTAGATGATGATGCATTTCTTGCTGGGATGCCTCAGGTTTGACTTGAGGAAAATACCTATAGGATTGTTTCATGCCTTCACTCATTCCATTTCTGGACTCTTTCTTGTGATCTATATGTGTTTCATGATGCAGCCATCCCTCAACCTTGCAGGTAGACTTTGGCTGCCAATGCCTTTCACAGACTACTGATGAACTGCCGCAAAGTAGTCCCTTTAGTCACACCCCCCCCCCCCCCCAAAGTGGTCTGTGTATGATTTAGGCACCTGGAGCTCTTCCATGCAGTATTTCCAGCCCACTGAAGAAACTGTTCATCTTGTCACATGACTTTGTCATGGAAGAACCCAACAAAACAATCCAGCTACATTTTCAGTTTTAAACTCTTGAACAATCTCCTGACCCTTTTCTTCTCAGCCTTTGAGGAAACATTGAGTTTTCTCATTGTACTGAGAAAGCAAGAGGAGCTTTAGCACATTGGCCACATCTGTCTTGGGTTGCCTTTTGCCTGGGTACACACACAGAGATATCTGAAATGTCAAGTGTGTGCAGGCACCTTAATGATCTAACAGTGAGAGACATGCCAAATAGAAACATTTACCCTGCTTTGCTCGGTGACAAGTAAAATAATAGTGTGGAATAATTCAGCTCCCACCAGGAGTGGTGCTGCCCCAACAGTGTTATTTTTGAGTCGATGGTAGTGATGTCTTTGCTGGTTTCTCAAGTGCTGCAGTAGCTACTAAGCTACCTGTGTGCTCCAGACCTGCCTAAGTCACAAGAGCTATTTCATGCAAAATTACTCTCTAATTAAGTTGCACAGTGGTTGAGCTAGCACAAGCTGTACCGAAAAGGGAATGCCACTTTCCAGTAGGTACCAGAAGCTCAGCATGATGTTAATCAAACAGAATAAATGCCTCTTTGCTCAGTGCTTGCCGTGTTTGACCTTGCACTGCCAGCTATTGTGTGGTGGCCAGCAGTACCCTGGCTGTACTCTAAACAGGACCCTGATAATGACCTCAGTTACAGTAGAGTTATGCCCCAGCCCCATTACAAAGTGAGTTTTGGTTAGAAAGGTAGCCTGGGACGTACAACTCTGTGTCATAACCTGATGCAGCTCTGTCAGGGTATTATTACCTGAGGTACCCTGAGGAGTTGGAAAGAAAATGAAGGAATAGGAGTTCCAATGATATATATGTTCTTTTGCCTCTGCTGCTACTAACAGGTGTAACATGAGTAATTTCCATGAAGAAAATGTACCTTCTTGCTGCTGTTCTTGACATTCTGAAATGCAGACTGTTTTATGTAAATTGAAAGAGCATTTAAGAAGAAATTTTGGGTGGACAATGTATTAAATCTTCTCCTAAATGAAGGAAAAATTATACTGGGGAGACAGGTCATTCAACTGCAGGAACCATGCTTGAAGTGTGTAGATACAGGAAAGTGAAAGAAGATCTATTAACATTAGAAAATTACATGAATTGCCTATGAAGCTGTGGAGGGACTTTTTATAAGGGCTTTTAGTGATAGGATGAGGGGGAATGGATTTAACCTGGAAGAGGATGGGTTTAGACTGGATATTAGGAAGAAATTCTTTATAGTGAGGTGGAGGCTCCCAGGTTTCCCAGGGAGGTCATGGGTACCCCCTCCGTGCTGGTTTGGGAGTTACCTGCCCCTTCACTCTGTGAAAATCACCTAGACTAGATTCAGCCGTCTGGAAGTTAAGGAATGAAGCTTTATATTCACAGCTTAGCACAATACACAAGCAGATATTTACAATATATTACAATATATACAGCTGTATACAGCTTTTCCCTTTCTCCATTTGTGATGGTTTGGGAGTTACCTGCCCCACAAACACTATAAAATCCCCCAGACTAGACTCAGACTGCTGGAAGTTAAGGACTGAATCTCTATTTACAGCTCAGCACAATGTACAAGCAGTGATACACACAATAGACAGGAATAGTTACAGACATATACCAGTTAAAGGTAATACAGAAACACAGTACTCCTCCCAGAAATCAGAGTCCCCAGGAGGGGCTCCCAAGCACCCTTCCACCTTTTTTCCACCGCTCTACCTTATCCCAGACTCTGCCTTACATACAAGGTGAGTTTGGAGGATGAGCAAGAGGGGGTTAGAAGCAGATGACGAGTTGGATTACACAGCAGCAAAAGCCTAGGGAGAAAAGACACTGACTCCGACAGAGACAGACTCTCTGTCTTCTCTATGTTTGTATCCTTGTTTTTATACATCTCAGCAAGTCTATGAGTGAAGTAGACATCATCATTGTTTTATTTTCACAGCCTACAATCTAATTTTTCTCATTAAAATATTCCAATTAGCCTCAAACCAGCACACCCTCCTGGAGGTGTTCAAGGCATGGTTGGACAGAACCATGAATAACCTGGTCTAGTGGAAGGTGTCCCTGCCCATGGTGGGGGCATTGGAACTAGATGATCTTTAAGGTCCCTTCCAACCCAAACCATTCTGTGATCATTCTGTGAAACACATATGTTTTTAAATATATGGTTTCAATTTAGAAATTTGACAAGCAAAATTAAAAACTGTTTTTCTCTAGACCCCGTACCAGCTCTGCTGCCCTTCTTTGGACATGCTTCAGCATTTCTTTGTATCCTCTTTGCTTACTCAAGTGAAAGCAACCAAAAATGACCATCCCAATGCAGCTCTCATGCATTGCCGCTTGCCTGTTTACCCATTCCTGGGGAGATATGAGGAGGGTGATGAATGTTGACAGTTTTTCCATTCCTCTCTCAACCTGTTGCCAGAATCAGAATGTGAGAAAGCACAGGGAAGCCAGCTCCTTCATAGAATTGCCCTGCCTTTTGCAAGAAATAATCTGTGCAATCACAGTCCAAATTTTACTATGAACACTGACCCTTTAAAGGCCACAAGTTACAGCCTTCCATCCATCACACCTTTCTTGTAGGAAAGCAAACCAATTGATGAGCTCTATGTTCTTGCCTAGCAAAATCCTTGGGGCTTGCTTAGCCTCAAGGTTTCTCTTTTATTCCCCTTGAATCTTGAAAAGAAGAGGGAGAAGGTGAGAAGGAAGGTACCTGCAGCAGGTGCTCAGAGATCGGATCAAGATACAGCCTGTCGTCATTGTGTTTGGGCTGCCAAATAAAATAATGATTGAAAATGGAGATTAAAATTGGAAATCTTCTTTCATATCTAATGAAAATCAGTAATCTTGGCATAACATATGGCATTGCATTCAACTCTTAGTGCTGTAGGAGTAGTTTGCATCTGACAGCACATATGTCTGTACAGTATGCCTTAGAATCTCCAAATTTAGATATTCGATTGAATCAGTCATTTTTAAGCTTGAAAATGTAAGCATGTTCCTCATCTCCTTTCTTCTGCTTTTTCACCCACAAAACTCTAAAAAACATCCTCAGAAGTGAAGCATTTCCTGATGCTTTGGAATTGCCTCCTGTGCTTGCTTGGAGTAACCCTTTTTCTTATGCTTCCTGTATGTCTTTGGGGGGAAAAAAAGGCAAAATAACTTTTAAAAAGGTACTTGCATTTGTACTGAAGGGAACAAAGGACCCCAAAGAACCTCAGGTGACATTTCAGAGCTCATATAATACCTGCCAGGAAAGCCTACTAAGTTGCTAATTTCCAGTTCTAGGAAAAAACAAATGCTGCAACTGCCAATGTAGGCTTGAGCAAAAAGGGTGTGAATTATGTGTTGAGTGTGGTACTGTGCTTCTTTCCTGACTGACATGGTAAAATGTTGAGGATGTCTGAGCTTTCCCTTTGCAGAGAATTTATTAATCTAGTTTCCAAACTCGTCACCATACATAAACTCCCACTAATTCATCAATGTGTGCAGGGAATTGTGTTCTCCAGGAAGAAATACAGAGTTCTCTCATTAAGGTCTTGCTTTACTCAAATTCCTTCAGGGGAAAATGTCAGACTTTTTTTTTTTCTTTTTCTTATGGCCTTAGATTTTGTTTGTGTTTCATTACCACTAGATCATGTATCAAAAGTTCTGATAGAATTTATGTTGTGGTGTTTGGTTTCCAAAGCAGAAACCATGTGTGTGTTAATTAAAATTTGTAACAACAAAAAAAGAAATGGTTTCATGAAGACAGAAGGAACACCTCCTTAGTCTGAATCAGAAGCTGGGGATAGCAGGCATTTGCACATTCATGTATGTTAGCCCACTCTGCTGAAGGCAAAAATCTATTGAGTAATGGAGAAAAGATAACTTCAGCATGAAGTCAGGCTTAAGGATGAACTTTTAAGACTGCTAAGGTGAATTAAATCTGGGGAAGTAACTGAGGAAGAAATATTTGGCTGCAGAGATCTACATATTAAGAGAACCTAGATCAAGACATCTCAGTGCAAACTTGAATATATTGCAAAAGCACAGCACTAGGTGCTCCTTCCAGCTACTCAATTTGATACTTTAAAATTGAGTTTTTCTCTTTGAATATGCAATCTAGTCTCGAGGTCTGTGGTAATGAGTTGGACTTGATGATCTTTGAGGTCTCTTCCAACCTTGCTTATACGGTGATACTGTGATACTGTGATAATAAGGCCGCAGGAGGTTGGGCTTTGTTTGCTGTATTCATTTGCCTGCATCCATCCTTTGCAGAGCTATGACATGCAGACTGTGTACAATTGTGCACCAGCACGTGAGCTACCCTCCTTCTAACCTGTTTGATCATTCCTGAGGGCTCTTTTGCTCCATTCACCCTGGCTTGTGTGTTTAACTCCCCTCTACCTCCAGTCCCTTACTGAACTGTGAGCTGTTAGTACTATCCTCACAAGTACCTAGCATGAAATCCACAGCACTGCACTGACAAGCCTCTTAGCAAATGTGCTTTTACCTTCTGCATCAAACAGATCTCATCTCTTAGGTCCTCTTCCTCGAAGAGAGATCCTTGGCTGTGAAAGCCAAAGCAGTGCATGCAACACCAGCTGGTGAGCCAGTTGCTGGTCCTTAACATACCTCTACTCCTATCCAGACCTTCCCCTTGGCTGGCAGGATCAAGGAGGTCATGCTTGAAGTGTTAACTCTACAAGCTCTATTTGGCATGCTCTGTAGGCATGTTTGAAGTGGTATCACAGAATCACAGAAAACATCCAGTTGGAAAAGACCTCAAAGCTCATCCAGTCCAACCCTCGACCTATCACTGAAGGGTCAACACTAAACCACGTCCCTAAGCACCAGGTATAAATACTGCTTAAACACTACCTCCAGGGATGGTGACTCCACCACTACCTTGGGGAGACCATTCCAATGTTTGATAAACCTCCCTGTGAAGAAATATTTCCTACTATCCACCCTAAACCTGCTGTGGTTCAGCTTGAAGCCATTTCTTCTAGTCCTGCTGCTTGCCACCAAGGAGAAGAGGCTGCCCCCTCCTCGTTCCAACCTCCCTTCAGGTAGTTGTAGAGAGCCATGAGGTCTCCCCTCAGCCTCCTCTCCTCCATCTTGTTCTAGTTATTCATGCCAGTTACACACCAAAAAAAGAATCACAGAATACCCTAGATTGGAAGGGACCTTAGAGATCATCTACTCCAACCTCTCTGCCATGAGCAGGGACACCTCTCAACTAGACTTGGCTGCTCAAGGCCTAATCCAACCTGGCCTGGAACACCTCTAGGGAGGAGGCATCCACAACTTCTCTGGACAAGCTGTTCCAGAGTTTGCATCATTTTGGTAACAGTATTTCTTCAATATTTTGCAACTTCACAACGTCTGTTCCATCACTCTTCTGAAAAGACCAAACAGTTTATTAACAGCTCTGATTACTTCAGGTAAACAACTTCAGCAGTGTTATTGCATAAAATGTGGAGAGTTGACTGTCGGCTTCAATATCCCAGACTTGTTGGAAATGGAAGATTTGGTTCCCAGCACAGCTGTCTCTCTGTCTCTATTCACTTATTTGAGGGAAAAAAGAATTCTGTGTGTGGAACTGTATGGCTCACCATAGAATCATAGAATGGTAAGGTTGGAAGGGACTTCAAAGATCATCTAGTTCCAACCCCCTGCCATAGACAGGGACACCTCCCACTAGAACAGGTCACTCAAGGCCTTGTCCAACCTGGCCTTGAACACCTCCAGGGAGGGAGCAGCCACAACCTCCCTGGGCAACCTGATCCAGTGCCTCACCACCCTCACTGTAAAGAATTTCCTCCTAACATCCAGTCCCAATCTCCCCTCTGCCAGTTTAAACCCATTGCCCCTTGTCCTGTCATTGCAAGACCTTGTCAATAGTCTCTCCCCAGCCTTCCTGTAGGCCCCCTTCAGATACTGGAAGGCTACTCTTAAGGTCTCCTCAAAGCCTTCTCTAGTCTGAAGATTCCTCAGCTCTTGTAGCCTGTCCTCATAGGAGAGCTGCTCCAGCCCTCTGATCATCTTCGTGGCCCTCCTCTGGGCTGGCTCCAACACTTCCATGTCCTTCCTGTGCTGGGGGCTCCAGAACTGTACGCAGTACTCCAGGTGGGGTCTGATGATCAGAAGCGTTTTTGGGAAACAGGATTGGATCTAGAACAGAACAAGTACAGCATCCTCTTCAAAACAGGAGCCAGAACACTGCAAGAGTATTCATGAGCCCTTTTGTTTTCTCATGAGTGGTGACAAAAGTGATGTTTTGTCTGTAAGAAGGTCTGCAGAACTCTATTTCGCTGGCAATTCTTTAGTGGTCTTTTCAATACAATAGTAATTTCTAATCTAAATAAATCTTTAGATTTTCCAGCTGATTTTATAAAGCATTTCAGCCAGGGAGCAGAGAAGCACTACAAAAAACCAAAATTGCATTGGTAAGTAGCTCTCAGACTATTTATACAGTGAAAGTTGTTTACTTGGGATATTTGAGAAGCTTAAACAAATTAGGAAAAAATCAAAGTGTTTTGTAAAGTGAGATTCTTGGTGATTTCTCTTTGGTTTATTTCATGACGGGGTTATTTTTTGACACTCAATTTTGTCATCTTCTTTTCCTCTACCCTTGAGAGTTAATTTTTTTTGCAAACTGTGACAAAAATTGCTTGATCTTTATAAAGTTGTGTTCTGAGAATGCTGGCTGCTATCATCTCTCTTACTTTCTGTGTTTTATCTGCTTATCTTTGATTCTCGTGCTGATCCACCGCATCCAGGGTCTTAATACAGCCCCGAAGCACATGGTGTATCATGAAGAGACAGTTTATATTCATGGTGCAGTCTTCAGGTGACTAATCCTGGTGATTAAAAAAAGCTCAGATCAAATTTTTACCTTTTCCATAGCCTTTTCTTGCCTGCTTTTAGGAGTATGTGCATGCTGCCCTCTAGCAGGATCTCCTATAGCATTAGCTATAGAGAATTCAGAGAATCATGGAATGTTTTGGGTTGGAAGGTCGTCTAGTCCAACATCCCTGCAGTCAGCAAGGATGTCTTCAGGTTCCTCAGAGCCCCATCTAACCTCACCTTGAACATATCCAAGGATGGGGCTTCTACCACCTCTCTGGGCAACTCTCAGCCTTCCTTTGTAGGTGTTCCAGCCCTGTGATCATTTTTGAGTCTTCCTCTGGACCCACTCCAACAGGTCCATGTCCTTCTTGCCTGAGGACTCCAGAGCTGGACACAGCAGTAGAGGTGAGGGCTCACCAGAGTGGGGTAGAACGGGATAATCCCCTCCCTTGACCTACTGGTCATGCTTCTTTTGATGCAGCCAAGGATATGTTTGGCCTTCTGGGCCGAGAGTGAGTGTTGTCAGCTCATGTCCAGCTTTTCATCCACCAGATTTGTTACATGCACAGGGAGACGGCTTTTTGGTACACAGAAATTACCCCCAAAAGATGGGCTTATACATTGGAGCTGAAGTGCAAAAAGGAAGCATTACTCGAGAGTTTCTCTATCTGTCTCCACTAATACTTTAGAATTATTGGTGGTTTCCACCTCTTCATTAGTGTGATGTTCTTAGACTGGTGTTGAATACAGATGAGTAGTTGAGAGAGGATTTCCATGCATTCCTTGTTCATCAGTTGGGCAATGGATGCCATGACAAATATTTGTGCTGCCTTTTCTGAAGAGCTTGAGAGCAGCCCCAAGGGCTGTCCTTATAGTGGGAGGTTGAGCTGTTCTAAAACAAACCAAGCACATTTGAACACCAATATAGCTGTGATGGGACCAGTCCTTTGATACTTTGAGGTCCTCCAGAAATACAGAAGGAATCATCTACAAAATGAGAATTATTGAAAGGTAAATGATCATTTCAGCCAAAATACTGAAGCAGAAACACCAACCTGCCTGTCCTCAGAGAATGAAGGATTCTCCGTGTTCCTTAATGAATAGTTCCAGTATCTGAAGGGGGCCTACAGGAAGGCTGGGGACGGATTATTTACAAGGTCTTGCAATGACAGGACAAGGGGCAATGGGTTTAAACTGGCAGAGGGGAGATTTAGACTGGTTGTTAGGAGGAAGTTCTTTCCAGTGAGGGTGATGAGGCACTGGAACAGGTTGCCCAGGGAGGTTGTGGCTGCTCCCTCCCTGGAGGTGTTCAAGGCCAGGTTGGACAAGGCCTTGAGTAACCTGTTCTAGTGGGAGGTGTCCCTGCCTGTGGCAGGGGGTTGGAACTAGATGATCCTTGAGGTCCCTTCCAACCTTACCATTCTATGATTCTGTGAATATGGAAGTAGTAAAAACATCATGTGAATGACATTGAAAGTGCCAGAGAAATACACAGTTGGCTCTGTCTAGATGTAAGATCATGTAATATAGCTTTTATTAGGGAAAAGTTGGAGACTCAAGCACTGTCATGTTTGGTTATTTTCCCATTGAAAGTTGTCATTTCATCCTAAATTTTAAGGTATTTCTCTCTGACAAAAAAAAAAAAAAAGCTCTTTATTTACATCTAAATTTGACTGCGTACATCTTTGAAAATGAACCTTGACTTAAGCAAACTTGTAATTTATGTCATTTGTAATTACACAGATTGAAAACTTGGTTTAAAATATGATAAAGAGAAAACCAATTGCTGATGGGTTTTTTTCCCTTTTCCTGAATTTGTCTGATTTTTAAGAATGCTTTCAAGTGAAATGAAAAAATAATCAGTCTAGAGCTGTTAGCACAAGCACCATTCTCCCCAAATTAACATCTTCTCAGATTATCATAAAGGTATGATCACTTGTGAGAAGTAAATATATTTTTCCTATTTTGTTTAATACAGTGAGACCATATCATATTTTCTCTGTCTCTGTAAGACCGTGCTTCTGCTGCAGATGTTTGGAGCAAGGACATGAAGAAAAAAGGTTGTAGCAAGGTGGATGTCAGTTTCTTCTCCCTAGTAACAAGTGATAGTAACAAGTGATAGCACAAGAGAAAACGGCCTCAGGTTACACCAGGGGAGGTTTAGGTTGTATATTAGAAGAACCTTCTTTGCAGAAAGAGTCATCAAACACTGAAACAGGCTCCCCAGGGAGGTGATTGAATCTCCATCCCTGGAGTTGTTTAAAACACACATTGATGTGATGCTAAGGGACATGGCTTAGGACCAGACTTGCTAGAATTAGGTAATGGTTGGTCTTGATGATTTTAAAGGTCTTTTCCAACTGAAGCAATTCTAGGATTCTATAAAGAGGCTGGCCAAGACAGGCTGCAGTGGTTTAATGCTTATTGGAATATTCTAATAAGAGTAATTGTTACAGGATCTGAGTAAGCAGGAAATTAGTTGTAAAAGAATAACAACGACAAAGTCTATATCATTCATTGGTTTCCTAAGAGGTATAAAAAACCAATGTATAAATAATTTTCTCTTCTTGGCTCTTGGGCACTGGATCTGTTTGCTGTTCCTTTGCTTATCCCTGTAACCTTCTCCACCAACCTTGACTGACGAGATAAGATGTGAGCTTTGCTGGTTGTTTTCTATCTGGGGAGAGAGAAGGAGGTGTTGGCCCCCTCTGGGCTTTCTTTGTCTAGGGAGTGGGAATATTTGATTTCTGCATATAATTGTAAATACAGGTAAATATATTGTGTATCTATGCTTGTAGGTTTGCTGTAAAATGTAGCTTTAGCTTACTTCCAAGCTGTCTGAGCTGATGTGGTAAATTCTAATTTGGTGGGGGTGGGATGGAGTTCCCAACCTACCACAGAGGCAAAGGAGCAGGTCACTCAGGTTTCTGGGTAGGTGTCGGAGGGCAGGTGCAGTGTATCTAGTTAATGCTGCTAGGCATCACCTGAGTGGAGAACTGTAAATCCTCCCTGTCCTAGCAGTATTTATTTTTAGGATTCACCAGCTGAGACTGTTGCTGTGGATTTGGGCTATGTTATTTAGGAAGGAGGAAGAGAAGGAGCTTTAGTCTTGGCAGTTGTGGCTCTAGAACCTTTCCACATCTACAGAGATGCAATGGCACACTAAGACTTCAGAGGTACTGTGGAACTACTGTAAAATATTGCTGTGGTCTTTTGACAGACTCACTCTGTTGCTGGCAGTTGTCTTTGTTTATTCCTGTTACTGTGCCTTGTATTTTGAGGGGCTTTTTTGGTTTTAAAGTGATATTTAATTTCTCCCTTCTTCTGTTTTTGTTTATGTGTGGAAAGGGAGGGTAAGTGGAGTGGGCTGTTGACCAGGTGCTGGTTTTAGGATGGAATATTGGGGGACCCAAGAAGGGCAGCCTGTTCCTGATGTCCTTATCCTGCATGCATTGAGCAAGACTTGAGGGGAATCAAATGAGAGAATTGCAGTATGCTAACAGTTCTAGTTATTTCAGGTAAACAACTTCAGCAATGTTATTGTATAAAATGTGGAGAGTGGACTGTCGGCTTCAATATCCCAGACTTGTTGGAAATGGAAGATTTGGTTCCCAGCACAGCTGTCTCTCTGTCTCTATTCACTTATTTGAGGGGAAAAAAGAATTCTGTGTGTAGAACTGTATGGATCACCATCCATCAGAAGAGTTTTTGACAAACAGGGTTGGATCTAGAACAGAACAAGTAGAGCATCCTCTTGAAAACAGGAGCCAGAACACTGCAAGAGTATTCATGAGCCCTTTTGTTTTCTCATGAGCAGTGACAAAAGTGATGTTAAAGTGATATTTAATTTTCCCCTCCCTCTATTTTTGCTTTTCTTCCCTTGAAGCTGACTTTCTATATGGAAAGGGAGGGTAAGTGGAGTGGGCTGTTGACCAGGTGCTGTTTTTAGGATGGGGTATTGGGGGACCCTACCCAAGAAGGGCAGCCTGTTTCTGCTGTCCTTATCCTGCGTGCGTTGAGCAAGACCTGGGGGAATCAAATGAGAAAATTGCTGGCTTTTCATAAAACAAGTGAAACAAAATGGGATTGCCAAATACTGTGAAGGCAGTTGGCCTGAGTAATCCTTGTTTATTGAGAGACTTACAGGTGTATTTAAAATGAACTTTTAGGTAGAGCACTCTGTGGCAGGATGTTGTAACGTTTATGCAAGTATTCTCTAACATGCTCAGAAAAAAAGTTCTTTAAGAATTGTGTTGCTAACATGAATCTGCTGACCCAGGATATGCTCATTTTTGAACCTTCTTTGTCCTCTTCATTCTAAGTACTTTGCTGCTGCCACAAAGTTCAGGGCAGGAGGGACAATTGTCTCAATTCTTGAAGCAGTTCACAAGTTTCAAGTTCTGTGATCACAGAATGGTAGGGGTTGGAAGAGACCTCCAGAGATCATTGAGTCCAGCCCCCCTGTCAAAGCAGGATCACCTAGAGTAGGTCACATAGGAATGTGTCCTGGAGGGTTTTGAATGTCTCCAGAGAAGGAAACTCCACAACCTCTCTGGGTAGCCTATTCTAGTGTTTTGTGACCCTCACAGTGAAAAAGGTTTTCCTTACGTTCATGTGGAACCTCCTCTGCTCCAGCTTGCACTCATTACCCCTTGTCCTGTCATCGGACACCACTGAGAAGAGCCTGGGTACATCCTCCTGACACTTGCCCTTCACATGTTTATGAACGTTGGTGAGGTCACCTCTCAGTCTCATCTTCTCCAAGCTAAAGAGACCCAGCTCCCTCATCCTTTCCTCCTAAAGGAGATGTTCCACTCCCTTAATCACTTTCGTGGCTCTGTGCTGGGCTCTTTCAAGCAGTTCCCAGTCCTTCTTGAACTTGAGGGGCCCAGAAGTGGACACAGCATTTCACAATCCACCTTGTCTCCCTACATAGCGCTTCTTTGGGAACTTTTTGTTCAGTCTTGGCAAAAAAAGGAACATGCAAACCAATATATATAGCCAAAACAACTGCTAAACTTAATGTGCAGTGGTGGAAAACTGTAAATTGCCCACCTAAGTGGGAAAGGTTGGAGGAATAAGCTGCAAGATATGGCTTGGAATGAGGTCGAACTTTTACTGCATACGTGCAAAGGTTGAGTCCTCAGTACTTTCTGAAAGCCTGGGTTTGCTCAATGAAAGTAGCTTTTTTTGTTTCTAATGAGTAATTAACATTCTTGTGCTTTAATTCCACCTCCCACAATGCTCCCACTCATGAGTAACCTTAAATGTGCAAAATCTGAGCATACAGTTTTAGAAGCCTGTTTTCCACTGTTCACTTGCAGACGCTTTTTGCAATGCCATTGCAAGCACTGTTTTTTGGAGCACTGTTGCAGTGCTCTCACAGTGAGTTTGGCCTGCAGACAGTCTTGGGAGGCAAGAACAAAGCACTTCTTTCTGTAGCTCAGAAAAATACCCTGAGCAGTAAACAGCTGTTACCATTTTGAGCAAATAAACTTAAAATACCACACCAGCTTTGCTTCTACATTGTTTTTCACTGCTGCTTGATACTCCACAGATGAAACTGGAGTGTGAGAATGATATAGTAGGGGCTTACTATTGGAAAGTCAACCTGCTGCAAAGCAGCTCTCTGGAGCAAGGCCTGGGAGTGCTGGTGGACAAGAAATTTACTATGACCCAGCAATGTGGCCTGGTGGTCAAGGTCAGTGGTATCCTGAGATACATTAGGGAGGGTGTGGCCAGCAGGTTGAGAGTGGTTCTTCCCCTCTAATCTGTCCTAGTGAGGCCACATACGGAGTCCTGTGTTCAGCTCTGAGCTCCCCAGTTCATGAGAGACAAGGAACTAGTGGAGAGAGTCCAGTGGAGGGCTACAAAGATGATGAGGGTACAGGAGCATCTCTCTAACAAGGAAAGGCTGACACACCAGGGGCTGTTTAGCCTGGAGAAGAGAACAATGAAGAAAGAGCTTGNCTGCAAAGCAGCTCTCTGGAGCAAGGCCTGGGAGTGCTGGTGGACAAGAAATTTACTATGACCCAGCAATGTGGCCTGGTGGTCAAGGTCAGTGGTATCCTGAGATACATTAGGGAGGGTGTGGCCAGCAGGTTGAGAGTGGTTCTTCCCCTCTAATCTGTCCTAGTGAGGCCACATACGGAGTCCTGTGTTCAGCTCTGAGCTCCCCAGTTCATGAGAGACAAGGAACTAGTGGAGAGAGTCCAGTGGAGGGCTACAAAGATGATGAGGGTACAGGAGCATCTCTCTAACAAGGAAAGGCTGACACACCAGGGGCTGTTTAGCCTGGAGAAGAGAACAATGAAGAAAGAGCTTGTCAATGCTTATCAATATTTAAAGAGTGAGGGTCAAGAGGGTGGGGTCAGAGTCTCTTCAGTGGCACCCAGCAGAAGGACAAGGGGCAGTGGGAACCCAGGAGATTCCACCTGAAGATGAGGGAGAACTTCACTTGGTGGGTGACAGAGCACTAGAAGAGGTTGGCTAGAGCTGTAGTGGAGAATCCTTCTCTGGAGACTTTGAAAACTCAAATTCATACAGTGCTGTGCAACCTTGCTGTAGTTGACCCTGCTTTAGCAGGGTGGTTGGAGTAGGTAATCACCAGAGGTCCCTTCCAGTGCCCGCTATTCTGTGATTCTGTGGTGTTTGTATCTGTGTTTCTGTGGCCTGAAGACCTGACTGTCAGGCCATATTTTGGGTAGCTGTGGGTGCTCTGCTTAATTGCTCTTCTGCAGAAATGAGATCAGTTAGAGGATACAACTGAAATCTGAGTGAACTAAAGAGGCTTCTGTGTCTGCATGGCTGTATATTGTGATCAGGAACAAACAGACCACGTTGAGATTTTGTGATAAGCTGCACTTGCTCTGCTCCTTTCATGTTTGTGGTAATATTAGGAATTGAACAGATGCATTTCCTAGAGTGTTACTAACTCAAATGTGCACATGTATTTTATTAAATAAAGATAAAATATGGTAAAATTAACCACAGAAAGGAAGGGGGGGGGGGGGAGGAGGGAAGGAAAGCTGCCTGATTCTTTGATGCTACTGTAAGAGATGCCATAGAAATTAGATACAGATACCTAATGTAATATGATCCTTTATAATCTAATTGCATAAATATTGCTGTGGTTTGTTTTGTAAATGGAACTATGGGGGAAACTTGGGGGTAAAGAAAATGATTTAAGTCAGCATAAGATATAAAAGCTATATCCTTTAAACTGGAAAAACAAGAAATCATGTCACTCTGCATTCAGTCCACATAATAAATCATATCATATTGAATGCTCCAGATCTGAGAGGTGACATTGAGTACTGGAGACTTTCCAGGAATCAGCAGTAGCTAAATGATGCAAATGGGCAAGATAATCAGTCTTTTGTTTCTTGTCCAATTTGAGGATAGTCATTTGGAAATAAGAAAATAACAGGATTTCCCTGGCCTGTGCTGGATCTCCAGTATTCATCTAAATACAGTTTGTTGGTTTGGTTTTTTTTTTTTTCCCCCAGTTAAACCCTCCAAAAAGGAAGGAAAAGTATTATCTGGAAACGGTACTGCTCAAATTCTGCCAATTTTACTTGTAGAAGAAAGCTTGTTTTGAAGTGGTATTATGTGCAGCTCAGTGAATAGGAGGGCACTGAGTTTGCAGTCTTGAAGCATCCAGCTGTTACTGTTGTGTTTCTCCTTGTAACTGGTACTGTGTGCCCAGTTTGAATTTTGCACCTTTTATAGATTGATTGGGGCTTTCTATTCCTTTCTGTGGTGTATGAGTATGGTCTATGTGAAGCAGATGCCTGCTTCTCCTTAGACTCATGGAGCAAGCTCTCACCTAGGCTTCTGCTGACAAGCGTTCTTGCAAGTACAGAGAGGGTCTCATGGCACTTTACCAGCCTCAAGTGGGAGCTGTATGGAGCCAGTCACACTTGCTAGTATTTCTATGATCCTCCTGTGCTGGCGGTGCTTTGAGACTGAAGTGCCACACTTCCAGCTACCAGTGCTGCTTTCACAGTGCTTGCAGCCATCTCCCTTGGCAATGCATCTGTGGGTTTGCAAGCCTCTGATCTAAGCCTTGGCTGTGCTAGAAAGTGGCGGTGCTTCGGGAAGCGTTGGCATGGCACAGCAAGCCATGTCTTTTTTAAACACTGTTCCTTTTAGGACTGCTTTAGAAGGAATTAAACACTAGTTGAAGAGTCAGCTAGTGCCTGAAATTTTGTCTGCCTTAACTTACTGCAAGGGTTGCCCAGCTGGGAGCAATGCTGGGGCAGAACTGTTCAGCATGAATTTACTTGTGATCTTCTTTGTGTCTTCCACAAAGCTCAGAACAAGCTATACTTTGTAAATAATATTCTCATTTGCTGGGAGAACTAGTGCAAAAGTGGTGTATACTGGAACAGAGGAGCTGGTGTTCATAGCATGAAGAATATTTATTATTTGGATTGAAGCAAAAACTGGTGGGTTTTTTTTTCCTTCTGTCAAAGCACAACCTCTTCTTGCTGGAGTGCTCTTCAGGTCACACAAGTGGCATTATTTAAACTTATTTAAAGCTTCCTGCATGAATATTTAACCTCCTACAATCATAGGATCATTTAGGTTGGAAAAGACCTTTAAGATCATCAAGCCCAACTATTAACCCAGCACTGCCAGGTCACTAAAACATATGCCTCAGTGCCACATGTGCATACATATATGTTAAATTACATGCAGGGGTGGTAAATCCACCACTTGCCTGAGGAGTGTGTTTCAGTGCTTCACAACCCTTTTGGGGAAGATTTTTTTTTTTTTTTTTTTTATAATATGCAACCTAAACCTTCCCTGGCACAACTTGAGGTTGGTTCCTCTTGTCCTAGCACTTTTCACTTGGGAGAAGAGGCCAACATCCACCTCACTACAACCTCCTTTAAGATGGTTTTAGAAAGTAAGAAGGTCTCCCTTGAGCCTCCCATTCTCTAGGCTAAACAACCCTGGCTCAAAAACTGAATCCTGTATTTGAGGTGTAGCCTCCCCAGTGCTCAATACAGGGAAACAATCACTACCCTAGTCCTGCTGGCCATGCTGTTTCAGATGCAAGCCAAGATGCTGTTGGGTACACTGGGCACACTGCTGGCTCAAATTCAGCAACTTTTGACCAAAACCCGTTTTAAAACATACTGCCCTCTAAGCTAGCAAGTAAAAAACCATACTGTCCTGTAAGCTAGGCAGGTCTGGGAATATGTATCTGAACTCAGCTGGGTATCCTAGTAGGATTTTAAACTAGTTTAATTCTACTGGTGTAAAATGATAACCTTTCATTACTCCAGTGTAATGTCTATCCAAGTATAAAATCACACCTGTAATTAGCAAATGTATCAATGCTGATGTAGGTCAGGAAGGCAGTTCTGAAACTAATCCCCTCTGATCCCTACTTCCTGTGAGTTGGCTGGTCTCATGTGACAGCCTTGGAAAGTCTATCTGTCCCATGCCTGGGTGGGGCAAGGTTGCTGAGAAGGCAGAGCCAGGCTCTATGTGGAGATGCACGGAGGCAGGATGAGACACAGTGGCCATGAACTGAAACAGAGGAGGAACTGATCTACCAAAGGGAAGAAAAATTTTAAAAGTCTGTCACCATGAGTGCAGTCAAGGCCTGGACCAGGCTGGCCAGAAAAGCTGTGTAGTCTTCATCCTTGGAGGCTTTCAAGACACAGCTTGATAATGCTCTGAAGAGGTGGTCTGTGATCCTGGTTGCTGTGTTCATGTTAGATTAAGTTGAACTGAAGGATGTGCTCCCAGAGTATCTGACAGCTTCACCCATTGATGGCTGTTCTTACCCAAGTCTTCAGAGCAGTTTTGAAAGAGGCCAGAGGACAAGGGGCAATGGGTATAAACTACTGCACAGGATGTTCCACCTCTAGAGGAGGAAGAACTTCTTTACTGTAAGGCTTACAGAGCGCTGAAACAGGCTCCCCAGAGAAGCTGTGGAGTCTCCTTCTCTGGAGACTTTCAAGATCTGTCTGGATGTGTTCCTGTGCAACCTGTGCTAGATTCTAAGGTCCCGCTCTGGCAGGGGGGGTTGGACTCAGTCTCTGGAGGTCCCTTCCAAACCCTAACCTCCTGTGAGCCAGAGAAATGTGGATGGAGTACAGGCACATAGAAAGTGTTTCTGACTATGGAGAGCAGAACAGGAGAGTGCTGACATGTTTATGAATGACTGACACTGACATGACTGAAGTATAACTCAATGAAGGACGCTGCTCAACTCATGCCTGTGACACTGCTTCATCTGCAGGGCAGCTGCAAAACTGAGCAGTTGTTTTCAAACACAGCTAAAGTTCTTTTATCCTCTTCCTTCCCATACCCACTTTATTCTGTTGGGCACCTGTCTCCAAAATGAGAAAAATCATTATCTTCCCTGATCTGTCTTACTTGAAGGGAAGTACTTCGGTATGCAGATTACTTCCTCAGCAAGCAGTTCTTCATGACATAAGTGCATTTACTGACCTTTCCTTTCTGGGCTCTGATAGTCACTTAACTTTGTTTACTTTCAGGAGCACATGCTGCAAGTGTCATGCTCCTGTCTTGGATTTAATCAGAATTGTTACAGATAGAACTAGTGTGTGTATTTCTGCGGTACAGACTTTGATGGTATTTGAGATTTTCAGCCTTGGCATCATTTGTAGTCATGTTGTGAAGATTCAGAGTGCAGACCATCTCTAAAAAGTGTGTGGACTCCTGCATCCCAGTGACACTTAGCACAAGTCACAGGAAAACTTGAGGTGTCCTTGCTATCTCATCTGGTATGTCAACCCTGTTTCCAGAATCACAGATACCTTAAATTTCCAGTGGTGTACTTCTTCCATTTCAATGACCAACAGTGTTCTTTGGTGGGTTTTGCACTGTAGTCTGTCAACAGTTCAGCATTCTCTGGAGCACAGAAATGTTGGAAGTTAATTAAAATAATTACTACTGTTGGTGGAGGATCAGAATTAGCTTTTACACTGCAAATATCTTGAGAGGAACATGGTGTCTATAGAGCAGCCTTTTTTTCCAAATGGCTGCTCTATAGACCAGATTTCAAGTCCAAGAGACAGTTAACAAATCCAGCTCCTGAGGTTCCCAAATTAGATTTCATGTGTGCACATCGTTGCTTCTATGAAATGCTTTCAGATTGCCCTGATTATAAAATACTTCTTGTAATCAGATCAAGTTGAACAGGAAATCCCAACTAAGTGCAATACCTCGTGAGTAATTGCTGTGCAAATACTTTAAATAAATTGTGAGCGATTTCTTATGCAGTGGCTTCAGCTGATGTTATTAAGATGCTTAATTGACTTTTCTGTGTGTCAAGTTTAGCCATACTGCTGAAATCTGAAGGGAAGAAAACATATTTATTGAAGTTGAGGTGCAGTACTCTATTTGCATTGAGGCACGAGCAAGAATTTTTCTTTCATGGGTCTGTAAGCACTGATTAAAAATGAGAAAGGAAGTTAGGAAAAAAAGCTGGAATTGAGAAGTTCAGGACTTCTTGGAAATAACTGTTTGAGTATGTGGAGAAAAAGACTTAGGGATTGGAAACACATGCAAAAAGAGGGGGACTGTCTGGAGACATGGAATTTTAAAATTTTTGGAGGGGGAGTTTTGTTGTTTTTGTTTTTGTTTTGGGAAACCTCAGTGGTGAAAATACAGGGTGGGAGGGACTGTTGACAGGGTCTTGCGGTGCCAGGACCGGGGGTGGTGGGTTTGGGCTGGCGGACGGGAGATTGGGGCTGGATGTTGGGAGAAAGTTCTTTGCAGTGAGGGTAGTGGGACACTGGCGCAGGTTGCCAGAGGAGGTTGTGGCTGCTCCCTCCCTGGAGGTGTTCAGGGCCAGGTTGGACAAGGCCTTGAGTGCCCTGTTCTAGTGGGAGGTGTCCCTGCCTATGGCAGGGGGTTGGAACTGGATGATCCTTGAGGTCCTTCTGACCTTGCTATTCTGTGATTCTAATATATGGAAGTGATTGTTTATGCTGTTCCTGAGTGAGCCATTACAAATTCTTGAACCATGGTCTCTGCCTACATGGGAAATAAATGTTATTATGTGGTGAGGAAAGGCTTTTAAATTTTACTACTTTTTTTTTTTTTCCTCTGATAAAGCCTTACATTTGGAATTTATTTCAGTTTGGTATGGGGACATTTCACAGGTGGCTTCCACCCTCCCTCCAAGCATTTGTAGAACAGGAAGATGTTTCCTGCATGGTTCCACTGAAGTTAACTCAGATTTCTTCTGAGTTGGGTTTGGTTTGGGGGAAGGGGGGAATAGAGGAGTGAGGGCTTTTGGCGGGGTGAGGGGGGGGTGGTTGCTACACTCTGAGTTGAGTTCACTGTCAGAGCGGTGGGTTGACTGGAATGTCAAGATTTTTGGATTGTACTTAAGAGGTGTTAAGTGGTGAGAGACTAGAACAGATTGCTCAGGGAGGTTGTGGATGCTCCCTCCCTGGAGATGTTCAAGGCCAGGTTGGATGAGGCCCTGAGCAGCCTGGCCTAGTAGAAGGTGTCCCTGCCCATGGCAAGGGGGTTGGAACTAAATGATTTTTAAGGTGCCTCCCAACCCAACCCATTCTGTGAATCTATAGTACATTTTCAACTGCATTGTCTGCACCTGGAGACAGTGTTGTGCAGAAAGGAGTTGATATAAAGTCATTTGCTTTCTTTTGTCATTTTGGTTAGTTGTTGATTGTTCACTTGCACAGACTGATCTATACTGGTTATGTATTTTGCTAACAAACTGAATTGCTTTGATCTAGTGTGATATAGGTCCAAAGATAAGGATTAGACTTAATCCAGTACACATGCAGCAGCTGTGAAAAGGTGACAGACTTCCTTGACTTAACAGTGAAATCAATAATGTCACTGTAAATAATTTTATGTGCTTTTAATCCTATATATATGATGATCATGAATATATATTCAAAGTTGAAATGCTGAAATGCTGTCCTCCGCATAGATTTCATTTAGCTGTTGGCGTTTCAGGCAGAAGAGAGAAGAAAACCTACAGAATTCTGCAAGATTTTGAATGAATCAAAGCAATTTTGAAACAAACTTTAAAATGTGTGCTTTATTTAATGTGAAGGAGATAAACTTCAGTATTTAATATCACAATCTGAATCTTTCACCTAACATTAGCAGGCCCTGCAAAACTTGTTCTACAGCAGTCATTTACATAGCCATTAAGAAAAAAAAAAAACCAAGAGACTTCTCTTACATTTGCTGTCCTGTTTTAAATTACTTCTGTTTTAAAAACAAAAGCAAAATGTATGTTGAGAATTGCAGTAAGTGAAGGCAACTCTCCTCTTTAGGATCCACCTAGTCCCTCCCTTATTAAGACTATCGATGAAAAACTATTTGGAATATGCATGAGTATTGCTGAGGAACTGCAGCAGAGACAGGTTTAATAATTAATGCCCAGGAATTATTTATTTCCCTAATATATTGTAAAGCTTTGTCATTTCAGTACTGAGAAAGTCTTGATGCTACTGGCATGTTGAAAACACACAGATGAAAAGAGTCAGTGAGATTTGTTTATCACTTGGATATGAGGGTTTAATATTTTTAAATTTAAGCTTTTTTATGTATTCAGTGCTTACATATTGTGTATTAACAGATGTTTGCTGGATTTGAACAGGAACTTACAGAAATATTAATCAAACTGAGATAATTTTTTTTTTCCTTTCATCAGGAGGTGGTGGAGTCACCATCCCTGGAGGTGTTTAAAAGGAGATTGGATGAGGCACTTAGTGCCATGGTTTAGTTAATTAGAAGGTGTTAGGTGATAGGGTGGACTTGATGATCTTGAAGGTCTTTTCCAACCTGGTTAATTCTGTGATTCTGTGATATGGTTCCTTTCATAAAAATTGTGTTAGAAAATAGTGTCCTGCCTTGGCATCCACCATTGTCTAGCTTATGCTTACACATATGTGACTTGATTGAGTGTAGATGTATTTTCAAATGTCTATTAGATAATTGTCAGAATTTAGCCAGACACTCCAGTGTTCGTGCTCTCCTTTTGGTTTTCTCCTTCTGCAGTGCTGTGCCTTATCTTCATTTTGTGTCACCAATGTGGGGCTGTTTCATAAATTTATCAAGGTCATTTCTTATTCTAATTTTGTTCTCTAAACTGCTCTTCTTCCATGTAACACTGTCCACAAATTTTAGGTGCTTTCTCCAGTTCTGTCAGAGTAATTGCTGAAAATACTAAATACACTCAAGCCCAGGACAGACTTCTCCACAGGAATCCTACTTAAAGCACGTTCTTGGTTTGTGCTGCATGACTAACAGCAGCTTCTTCAGATAGATGTTCTCAAGCAATTGATCAGTCCAGTGATGATTTAAGGGAACAATATCAGCAGCCTTAATAAAACACAGCACCTGATGTCATCTCTCTGCTCCCATTCTTCTTTCTTTCTGCCCTACCCTCCAACCCACGAGGTCAAGGAGAAGATTAAAGTGATTAGGCTTAACCTTGTTCTTGACAAATCTGTGACATTTGGGGGTTGAGGCAGAGGAGAGGTGGCATACAAATGTTTAATAAATTAATAGAACTCCAGGCAATCAAGCTGGCTTGTCTGTAAGTCTTTTTCTTTCCCCTTTTTAAAGACTAGACTCTTGAGTTTTCCTCAGAAATAATACCTGTTGGCTTTGCCACACCTCTCTTTCAACTTATTCCTAATAATGCTGTGGTAAATATCATCCTGCTGACATGAATAAAGATCACTTAACTAACTTATTTTTGGCCAGTTCTTTCTATATTTTGACCTATAGTCCTCCTCCATGATTCAAGTACTTACTGTAACTGACTTTTTTGATGATGGAATTTTGAATACTTTAGATTCTTTGTAGGCTCTCCACCCCCTCCTGATTAATGAACCTGTTAATTAATTGAGATAATGATCTTCCTCTTGTTCTCAGGGTACTTAGAGAATCCTCACTAGTTGTGAGTTATTTTGCCTTTTTACCTTTCTGACTTCATCTCTGCCTTTTTTTTGTCTTTCATAATGTATGGTGAGCTCTGTGGTTTCGCCTGCATATCTTTATGATTTTTTAACTCTTTAAAGTGTGTCATTGCTCCTTATTGGTCTGGTTGTTTGCTGTGCTGGTATTATGCTGCTTTCCAGTAACTACAGCACTCCTGAATGTATTTCTACCTGAGACTTTATAAGAAGCTTCTAACACATTCCTTCAGTTTCTAAATCAATAAAATATAGCTGTCCTTATTTTGTATGTATTTTCCTATTGATAAATCCCAGAGCTTTCAGGCTTTGTTTTAAGGTAATACTTAGTTTCTAGCCATTTCCTACTGGACAATGTATTAAAGACATTATGTGGTAGCATCTTTTTGCAAAAGAGACAGGGACCTACTGGAGGGAGTCCAGCAAAGGCCCTTGAAAATTACTAAAGGACTGGAGCATCTTTTCTATGAAGAAAGACTAAGACAGCTGCTGCTGTTCAGCCTGGAGGTGAGAGGGCTCAGGCAGGATCTCATCAATGTATATCAATACTTGGATGGAGGCCATAAAGAGCCTTACTGTTTTCAGTGGTGCCCAGTGACAAGACCAGAGGCAGTGGCACAAACTGAAACCCCACGAGGTTGCTTCTGAACGTCAGGAAACACTTTTTCACTGTGAGAGTAACAGGGAAGGTTGTGGAGCCTCCATCCTTGGAGATATTCAAAACCCAAGTGAACACAGTCATCTCTGAATGGCCCTGCTAGAGGGGGGAGGTTGGACTAGATGACCTCCAGAGGTCACTCACTGCAGTACTACGCTTGAGTGTAATACTGCAGAGACTAATATGCGATGAAATTACAGCAGTTTTGAAGATTAACAAACATGTTTGGGGTAGAAGTAATGCAGGGAGCAGATGATGCTGTCATCTGAATGGTTATGTGTGGGTTTTTTTTCTTTAGAGAATTTTGTTCTTGAGCTTTTGGTCTTTTTTGGGGTTTTGTAACTTTGGAGCTTTTTTCAGTTGTCACCAAAAAATACCTGGATGGTTTAAGTCAGCAGACCTGGTCAGACTTCTTCCAGAAAGAGGCTTAAGAGGACATCAAGTCTATGATAGTGGCTGGACATCACATCGAAGATCTCTCCTCAAAAGCAGTCATATTCCCTCCATGCACCTTCAGTTAGAGACAGAGAGAAGCAGGAGCCAACCATTTCACTGACAACTGCTAATGACTAAGATATTCTTACTCTAACTTCAGTTATTTATAGAAGATTGGAATTGGTTATCTGGAATGGCATTAAATGTGACTGTGTCATTAGCAAAAGTTTTTGTGTAGCACTGTCCCAGAACCTATTTTCTCCCCTCTTCTGCTTGCTGTATGTGGCCTCTGTGGGATAATTGCCTATCCTGTGACAGGAGTGCAGACATCAGAATCTTAGCTGTAATATGATGGCATCCCAATAATTAATGACACTTCTTGCTGATATCACTTCTAAATGTAGAGCGTTGTCAAGTAAGTAACCATCTCATCTCAGGAATTCATTTGTCTTATCTTTCCTTGGTCCCTCCAACTGACAGTCAATCAAAACAACCTTATTCCATATCCCAGAAAGCTCTGACTTGTCAGGACCTCAAACTATCACTGCTCAGGAAACATATTTTTTTATTCTGTTTTCTGCTGAACTGGCAACAAATTCACTTGGAAGGATGACTTTATATCAGCAGGTTTTGTAATTCCATTTCAGTTAAACTGATTTTTTTTTTTTAGACTGTGCACACTCTAGACATGTTTTTTCCTAGATAGCTTAGATAGTGTGTTGTGTCTTTCAGAGCACTGCTCTAGCAGACAGAATTTTAACATACAGAAATGAAACTCATCTAAGACTTAAAACAACTTGAATTTTTTCTTTAAACTTATGAGTATCCTCTGAAGTAGTCTGTGATGCCCTTGAAAACAGAGGATGCCAGTCTTTATGATGATGGAGCTCTATCCTGTGACACTGTAAGAATACCAGTGGTATTTGCCATCAGCTTTAGCTTGCTTTGAATGAAGCAGTGCAATTGATTGGTGGCTGGAACATCTGTAATCATGTTAGACCTGTGCTGCCTCTAACCTGTCAGACTGACTTTGAGCTGAGATATTGCTTTCTGAGCATTTGCTGCTGTAGGTAGCAGACCCTGACATTGAGACCTCCTCAGACAATGTCCTGAAATATGTTTGCACAAATACTTTCTACTTTTTCCTGGTCGTGCTGGAGTCAGCAAGTGAGGCTTTTGCTGTCGTGGCTTCAGTGCTCTTCCCCACTCCCTTTCAGCTTAAAAATTCTCTTTGGTGTGGGCACCAAAGCTTACACTTGCTGCCTTTTTCATTCTGTTGTCAGTTGTTGTCTTTCTTTATCCAGACTTAACAACAAAAAATAATAAAAAATTTATTGTTCAAGCTGTGTTGTAAGCAGAGGGTGAGAAATATCTCCTTAAGGTCTTACAGTGACATGTCATGAAACACAAGTTAGGAAATGCAAATACTTCTCATTATAAAGTTGTTTTGGCAGCATGGGATGGGCCACTGAATGAATTTAACCTTTGTTATCTTATAGGTAAAATAATTGAATTAGAATGTCCCTCTTACTAAAAAAAAAGGAATGTTGAAATACTCTTTTTCTGTGCATATAAACTTAAATACTGTTCTGTAGTTTGTTTTTTTTAATCAATGAAATATCCCATCTGCTGGGAGGAGGGGGAACCTCCACCACATCAAGCATTTCAATGATCTCAGAATAGACCTAGGAGACTACAGTTGGTTTAGAGAAGAACACTGACAAAACCTTCTCTTGCTGCTGTTTATTGCTCAACAGTAGCATAGTAGAAAGATTTAAAAATGGGTAGAGAAAGAAAGATAGCACAGGATTGCACAGATTGTGCTCAACTAAATATCTGGAACAGGGCAAATGGTTTTGTGCTCAATACTACCTATATGCATTTTCTGTTGTAGGACTGCTGTGGTTAGAAGACAACACCACAGGCCACCCCTTACCACCTTTCTAGGATGGACAGTTTCTGCATAAGCCCTGAAGCAGCAACTGGTTTAGTTTTGTGGGGTTTTTAATTCTTTCCTTTGATGTATTAGCTGGTTGAAAGGGCTTGTCACAGTTTGGCACAGAGAGCTGGGCAGCCTCTATTGGCTCTGTGGAGAGGGATGGGCATCTCTTTTACAGCAGCTTGGGATGAGGTCTAGGTTACTGCAAGATAGAGATGAGTGATAAACTCCTTTCCTAGCATAGAGACAGGAGTGTTCTCAGCTCAGCTGCACGTGCTCAAAGCCAGCTTAGAAAGGAGGTGTTTGGCACTTGGGCTGTCTTTCCTCCTTACATTTGCCTGCTTCTGGAGCAAATGCAGTGGTCTGACTGGAAGCAAGTTGCTTGCCAGATCCAGCTCCAGAGCTGCCCACTGGAATGCACTAATATATGAACTTACTGTGTTATTTTAGAGGTAAGCTCACATATTTGGAGTTCATGTGTTGTACACATGTGTGAGTGACTTTCTTTTCCATTGTAGGATATTTATTGAGCTACTTCTGGAGATGCCAACCATATAGAACATACTAGGCCTGGCTAGGAAGTTCAGACATTGCATTGCAATGAAGTTTTAGGTCATCTTTCTTCCTCAGAAACAGCTTAGTTTGGATTTTAGTCTACGCTTAAGGATTTATCTTTCTTGCTTTCAAAGTTTAAACTAAAGAGGTCTGCTCCTCTTGCTCTTGTTGCACGAACAGTCCACCCTACTTACCACAGGTGGGTGTTCTGGACCAACAGCATGTCATGTTAGCCTAAGCTGCATGGTACTACTTCAGGGTTTATTGAAAAGTAAGCAGGCCTAAAACTTCACATTTTTCAAGACCTATCCTGAAAAGTCTCTGCTCCCATTCTTTAATAACTTTCAGACCACCAACAGGACACTTTCAGTTTGAAAATTTATTTGTCAAGCTTTGTACCTCTCAGCTGAAAACATGAGAATGTTTATTCTGGAGCAGATTTTTCTTGAGATGTCTTTAACATTTAGAAGTTGATGATTCGAGAACAAGTTGATTGATTGAATCACAATAGGTGACATCTATGATCTCACCTTCTCCCATGTTCTCTCCTGGAGGAATTTATATGCCACAGACCATCATTAGTGTAGTCTCTTGCCTTGTGTAATGGCAACATACTATTGTCCCTACTGCAGAGAGACACTGAAGCAAAATCTGCTCTTAAATAAGTGAAAGTTCATCAAACCTAATAGGAAAGGTCCCTATTTTAAGAAAAATATTTACTTCTAATCTAAGTATTTGATGATAAAGATATCACTCTTCTAGCTTCAGTGGTGAGGTCTAGAGAAGCAAGGTTTGCCAAGATGACACAGTGGGTTAATGGCAGGACAAGAAGCGAACCCAAATATCTGACTCACATCCTGGTTATTTGATATTTTGAACTCTGTTGTCTTGATTGACGACTTCAAGGCCATTCAGGAAGTATTTTGCAGAGCAAGAAATAGCTCTTGTTTATGCATATTCTTAAGATCATTTTCTTATGAGTGTTTTTTAGCCTCTCTTCATCTATATTCTCATTTGGCTCTAATGAGCTTAATCTTTTCTTTAAATCGTGTGCTTGACTGCTGTCATGGTCAACTAAAGTTTCTTTTTCCCCTTCTTTACCTGAAAAAGTCATTGAAGTAAAAGTTCATTCAATTCTCTTGATTACTAAAGCTGCAAAACTGGTGATGTTGCAGGTCACTTGACTAGTCCTATTTGGTTAATGGAAAAGGGTTTATTCAGGTTTGTAATGAAAAACTTTTGAGGCTTCAGAGCCACAAGGGTGACTGGGGGACTTGAGCATCTCCCCTACAAAGACAGACTGAGAAACCTGGGGCTGTTTAGTCTGAGGAAGAGAAGACTGAGAGGAGATCTGATGAATGTGTACACAATCTGAGGGGTGGGTGTCAAGTGGATGGGGCCAATCTCTTTTCAGTGATGTGCAGCAATGAGACAAGAAGCAGTGAGTACAAACCGGAACACAGAAGGTTTCACCTCAACAGGAGGAGAAACTTCATTACAGTGAGAGAGAGCACTGGAACAGGATGCCCAGAGAGGTGGTGGAGTCTCCTTCTCTGTAAACTTTCAGAACCTACCTGGATGCATTCCTGTGTGAACTACCCTAGGGGATCCTGCCTTGGCAAGGAGGTTGGACTTGATCTCTGGAGGTTCCTTCCAACCTCTTAAGATTCTGTGATTCTTTGATCTAGAGAACAGAATGGTTTTTCATCAGCCCACAGGGAAATGCATATGTCTGTATGCTCAACAGTAGAGTTGTAGCATTAAAGAAAGAGCAATAAATGTCATCCCCTGCCTCCAACCCCAAGCAGAGGTTGGAGTGTTTTTTCTTCTATCAGGAAAATACTCTTACTTCCCTGCAGTTTCAGTTTTGAACATTAGGGTGGATTGAGTTCTTAGTTACATTATGCCTTGTTAACTTCAAGGAAAGGAGGTTAACTGGAATTTAACCAGCTGGTGCATTGCCTCTGATACAGCAGAACCAATGCTCTGGTTTTACTCAGCTTCTTGACAGTGTTCAGATTCTTATGTGACTGAGATGAGCAGAATTGCCTCTGTTCTTTAATTGCTTAGGTTTACTGTATGAGTAAAAGTTTTTCAGGTGTGAAGTGTACTGATATAACTATTGGATCATTCCCATTATCCAAGTAATGAGAAGTTAGAAGGGTACTTCTATGTGAGATACACCTATTTACAACCTTCTTGGCTTCAGAACAGGGCAAGTGTTGTCCTGCCTCTCTGTGATTTTGTTCATGTTTAGTCTGTGGTGAAAATTAAGACAGCCACTAAGGTTTTCTTGGCAAAGAAATGCTTCATGTAAAGGTATGAAAGATATGCTTCATTGCCATCTTGAGTTCTTAATATTCCCAATGCTTTATTATCAGTTTCTCTGTGATTTTATTCTACTTTTAAATTTTTTTCTAACAAGATGGGAACACTTAAATGCTCCAAGAAAAACTTTCCCTATAAACAGGCAGAGTTTACAACACATCCAGTTTCACCTGAAGGGCTCCAGAACTTGCTCCTCTCTAAGGCTGTCCTGCAGCTTACGGCTGTGCAAGGTTAGCATTGTTTGCACAAGGCAGCAGATAAATCACTGACTTGTGTTTGTAACTGTGCTGAAAGTTGAAATTACTGTAAAGTTTCAGGCCTAAGCACAAAGAATGCCCTTTTACTTTAAAGTATGAATAGAGATGACCTCTTTGAGGTTTATCTGTGTTTCCGCCCATGCCTGTCCTTGGTTTTAGGAGATTTTGGAAGGGACAGAAGGGGATCTTTTGTGTGCACAATGAATGCTTTCAAGTGACTTATCTAGTATGGAGGAGAACCAACACTTTCACTTTTTCAAGCACTGTAGGGGACTTGGAAAGCTCTGACATTTGTCCAATGGCAAAGAGTTATTTAATCTGATAAATGATTAATATGGTCACAGAAAGAAGAGTTTTTGCTGTTCACAAAGCTTAAAGAAAGGAAATTAAACAGCCGTGGGGAAGATACCCAATTAAAACTATCTGCCAACTGTTCCTTTTTTCTAACTTAAAAATAGATGCATTTGAAATAGAGCAAGAAGAAATTTTGAGTCAGAGCACATACAGTACAACTGATTATTGGTCATCAGATTTTAGTATCTTGCATAACAGTGGGTGGGACCTGCTTAATAGCTCCTTAGTGGGCCAGTATCTTGTTCTCATTTATTGCTACTGTTGCAGTGCACTCTACATATTTTAGTAGGAGTCTCTGTGCAAATGTCCCACGAGGATGACTGGGGGACTCGAGCATCTCCTCTACAAAGAGAGACTGAGAAACTTGGGGCTGTTCAGTCTGAAGAGAAGACTGAGAGATCTGATCAGTGCATACAAATACCTGAGGGGTGTGTGTCAAGTGGATGTCAATCTCTTTTCAGTGGTGTGCAGCAAGAAGACAAAGAGCAGTGGGTATAAACTGGAACACAGAAGGTTTCACCTCAACATGAAGAGAAACTTCTTTACAGTGAGGGTGACAGAGCACTGGAACAGGCTGCCCAGAGAAGTTGTGGAGTCTCCTTCTCTGGAGACTTTCAAAACCTGCTTGGATGCATTCCTGCGTGAACTACTCTAGGGGATCCTGCCTTGGCAGGGTGTTGGACTGGATGATTTCTGGAGGTCCCTTCCAACCACTAAAGTTCTGTGATTCTGTGACTTTCCCAAGTCTGAGTGAGATGTGAAACACAGACACTTGGTGTATTCCCAAACAGAAGAATGAGGAATCACAGTGTCTTTCACTTTGCTATTTAGACCAGAACTCTTCCTTGAAGAAAACAGTGAGTAGGAGATGATTTTGCAGGGCAAATTGTAAAGTGGAGAATGTCAGTGCCAAACTTTGTGGTTTTAAAGTTCCATTTTCAGGACAGTAAAATTATTTGCTTGATCAGAAATGCAGAGGAAGGAGAAACTAAACAGAATTTCACAGAATGTAGAAAAACTATCTTTAACTTAAAATATGTTTGTGGATTTACAGTGTAACCCTGCATACACATGAACATGTCACTAACTGTAAATAAGCATTTGCACACTTTTATTAGCTCAGAAGTAATTTTAAAAGTTCCAGTGATTAGCTGTGTATACAGAAGCTCCCTGGACCATTCTCAGCATGCCACTGAAGTAAGAGCTATTCAGTGCCAGAAAAAGATGCACAGTGCATAGACCCACAGAAAATATTTGTACTCTGGCCAAGGACTTAATCACAAATAACTATGTGAACAATCTCAGCTAATGCACAAGCTCGTTATGCATATTCATATTTTTATCTTCTGATAGTCCTTCAGCACTGTTTATTGCAGCCTATTTTGGGAGATGCTAAAGATCCTTTTGGGAAAGGAAGAACAAAATGATTCTATAGTGATGTCTTGCTGGCAGCATGTGGGCTCATCCATGAAGGAAACTCATAGAGGTGTTCTAGATCACTGAAAATATGGTTTGAGCTTGCAGTACTGGTGAACTCAAGGCATGTTTTCACTATACTTCAAACCATACTACAATTACAACAGGGCTATGCTGCTGTTGGGTTGTAACTGGAATCAGTGCTGCCTGTGACAGCCTAAGAGGTCTGTTGTGTTGGCTTCCTAAACCTGCAATGAGAGATCAAAGGAATTCTTAACTTGTATATAGACTTCAGTAGTTACTACTTTGAGTCTAAGAGTTTATAAAACATCACCTGATAGTGTTTCTGGACTTGGTGGACTCAGTAGACATTTCATAACAAGATATTCTGCACTGTTGGTTTGTATATTTAAATGCTTTTGTCATATGCCTCTAATGTTCTGTGATTCCATAGAAGGGCAGATTTAGATTGGATGTAAGGAACAAGTTCTTTACTATGAGGGTGATGGAACACTGGAACAGGTTGCCCAGGGAGGTGGTTGGGGCCCCATCCCTGGAGATATTCAAGGTGAGGTTTGACACGGCTCTAGGCAGATATAACTTCTGCCTACTCTGTATTGCCACATCCTTAGCTGAGTCTCCCATCTCTAGGTGATAAAAGATTAATTTATCTTGATTTTTTTTTTTTTTTTCCCCACTTGTATCTTCTCTGCTCAAACTTCTTTATGGTCAAACCACACTAAGTCCTGTAATGCTGAACCCCAAAACATCCTTATCTGAGTTTGAACTAATGTAAAACTTTGTGTTTGGTTTGCGGATAGCTTGCTTTGAGCCAGATAGAAGTAATTGTTCCATTCAGAAAAAAATAGGAGAACAAATGGAAATTGTCTTATGTAGTACTTGTCTCAATGCCCTGCAACTGTCATTGAACTGAGTAAAATCAGTGATGGTGTCGAATTCTGCTGAAAAAGAAAGCCACTACTATGGAGGAATTTGAAGAGGCGGGGGGAAAAAAATTTCTTCACCTGCTGCGGGGATAGCTAGTAAACTGTTTATTTGGTTCTCAGTGCAGAAGAAGACTTTTCTTAGATTAATATTTCTCTTGAAACATGAATACTGAAGCTTTTCTCAAAACTGGATGTTACTTGGTGTTGTAATAGGAGTTTTGTGACAGGCGTGTTTCTTAATAATATGTTTTTAGGTAACCACAATGAAACTAATACCTCTCCAAGTGCTATGTAATTTGAAGTTTTG
Organism: Ramphastos sulfuratus; assembly: GCA_013399055.1. Lineage (NCBI taxonomy): Eukaryota > Metazoa > Chordata > Aves > Piciformes > Ramphastidae > Ramphastos > Ramphastos sulfuratus. The sequence continues at coordinate 79,813 of WBNM01022380.1, read as the reverse complement.
TAATAAAAGCAATATCTTTTAGAACTAAATCCCTGAATCTAAACACTGCAAGGATATCTTACGTTTTTTAATTCACATCCATGTCTAGCACGAACATGTTTTTATATCTCATGAGCATTTGAATGCTACATTCCCATTTCCCCGAACACTACTCATTTCTTTTTAAGAGCTATTTAACCCTACCCTGCTTTTAAGGATAAGGTAATACAATATATAAATTGTTCTTGGTATTAAAAAAAGAAAAAGAAAAAAGTTCTTGCTATTTATCCAAGGCTTCTAAGCTTTCTCAGGAGAACTGGGTTTCCCAGTGCACTTAGGAGGTGTTGTAGTCACTTGGAGACATACACTGAGGTATTGGAAAGCTGGAGTGGGTTGCCTGGGTCATGCTATATGTCAGTAGGTTTTTCCATCCTGGATGGACTGTTTCAATTCAACTAGTCCCTCATGTGGAAGCTACAAATGCAAATCCAGCTCTAGACTTAAAGATGTTAAATTGGGAATTAATATCAGGGAAGAAAGGCTGTGAGGGGATTTTTTTCATTCATGTGAAATAAATCCCCCATACAGTGGCTGATCCAGTTTGATACCCTTAGCAGAAGAGCTGCTGAACAAGCACACTCACTCTTGAGACATCTATAAAGCTGTTTAATTTTATCAATGGAATTAGAAGCCAGGAGACAACTGTCAGCTACTGCTTGTCCAAATGCGAGCGTCATCAAGAATTATGTCCCACTGCCGCCTGAGCTCTCTAAAGATCTGTCAGCTTTGAGATGAAAGTAATTTTAGTCAAAAGTGGGGGATTTTAAAATTTATTTTATTTTTGGGTAATGCTGCAGGACTGTGAAGGGGAGAAGGACTGCTTCTTGATGGCATTAAAGCATTGGGAGCCATCACCAGCAGGAAAAATAGTTAGCACCTTTGCAGCACTTTTCAGCGTTCAAGTGCTTTATACACGTCAGTTATTCACCTCTTTTGATTCAGCAACCGTTAATTTTCCTCGCCTTAAGAACGGAGAACAATTGCCTGATGTGATTGACAGTTTATTCAGAGCTAGAATTATCTATACAAAGAGGGAGCTGTGGGTTGGGGTTACTTAACTAAACCTCTCCAATCACGGTGGACTGAGTGGGCTGGCAGCGCCAGGGCGGCTCTCTGGCAACCGCACCGCACCTAGACGTGACGGTACTGCGGCAACAGCACAGGCAAAAGTTTATTTGGCAGTGGTTGCTGTAGAGAGACTTCAGTGCTTTGCCTGACTTGCAGAGTTCAAATAGAAATCCTTTTTGGGGTTTTTGTGGTGTTTGCTTTTTGTGGTTTGTTAGGTTTTGGTTTTGTGGTTTATTTTTTTGGTGTTTGGGGTTTTGTTTTTTTTTTCACAATTAGCCAATGCAGTTATATTTCAAGTAAGCAATCACAGAATCATAGAACATCAGAGGTTAGAAGGGACTTCCAGAGATCATCCAGTCCAACCTCCCTGCCAAAGCAGGATCCCCTAGGGTAGTTCACACAGGAATGCATCCAGGTGGGTTTTGAAAGTCTCCAGAGAAGGAGACTCCACAACTTCTCTGAGCAGCCTGTTCCAGTGCTCTGTCACCCTCACTGTAAAGAAGCTTCTCCTCCTGTTGAGAGGAAACCTTCTGTGTTCCTGTTTGTACCCATTGCTCCTTGTCTTCTTGCTGCACACCACTGAAAAGAGATTGGCCCCATCCACTTGGCACCCACCCCTCAGATATTTGTATACATTGATGAGATCTCCTCTCAGTCTTCTCTTCCTCAGACTGAACAGCCCTAGGTTTCTCAGTCTGTCTTTGTAGGGAGAGTCCCCCAGTCATCCTTGTGGCTCTCTGCTGGACTCTATCCAGCATGTCCCTGTCTCTCCTGAACTGGGGAGCTCAAAATTTAAGACAGTATTCCAGATGTGGTTTCACTAGGGCAGTAGAGGGGGAGAAGAACCTCCCTAGACCTGTTGGACACACTTTTTGTGGCGCCCAGGATGCCATTGGCTCTCTTTGCCACAAGGGCACATCGTAATATGGCTGGTAACATGTCATAAAATCATTGAATGGTTTAGATTGGAAGGGACATTTAAAGATCATCAGCCCCACTGCAGTGAGAGCAGGGACATCTGCCACTAGATCAGGTTGCTCAGAGACCTGTCTAATCTAACCTGGAATGTCTCCAGGGATGGGGCATCTACCATCTCGGTGGGCAACCTGTGCCAGTGTATTACTGTGCTCATCATAAAAAAATTCTTTGCATTTAGTCTAAGTCTGCTCCCTTTTAGTTTAAAACCCCTTCTATCTTGTCTGAATCTCCCCTTTTTTTTTTTAGTTTAAAACTATCACCCCTTGGCCTGTCACAACAGGCCCTGCCAAAAAGACTGCCTTCATATCTTTACATACATCTTATGTCTTTATGTTTATTTCTGGGTATGAAATTATTTTGGTTGTTGCAGTCCTGAAAATAATTGTGAGCTTTAATAGGATTTAAATGCTGTCTGGAGGCCAAGTGTGCATACACTGTTCTTTATGAGCTGTGAAAGGGGAGACTGCATGACAGTGGAAATATCTGAGGTTCTTTGTTAGTAAAAGTCTTGGAAAGCTCAGGAGAGTGAGAACATTTCCATAGGGTTGTGCTGTTCAGGTTTTTGTTGTTTAGGCCATCTAGTAGAGCCAAGTGCAGAACAGTCCTGCTAACAAGTGGCAAGTTCAGAGCTGAATGAAGCCTTTTTTGTTAAATTGTACAATGTCTGGTGGTTCTGTTAGATTTGGGGGTTTCAGGTTTTGGGTGGTTTTATTTTTGAAGTATGAGCTGCATTTTTATTCAGCTATACTGCTGGACCTTCTCTTACCATTTCAGCCAGTGCATTTTTTGATTAATTCCTGTCAAATCCCATATGGTAATCAAATCTTATCTTTTTCTTTAATTTTTCCTCTGTGGATTTTATCCATAAATGCACCTGCAGGGAAAATGATCAACAGTGTGGCTAAAATGTTTCTTGGCATCATTCTCCCCCCCAGTTTTGCAAGAGGCAGTATTTTTCAGCCATGTCATGAAAATTCAGGTCACCTGATTGATTACATCTCTTAAAGAATTTGAATTCTGCTTGGTCAGCAGCAAGGCAGAGAAGATGGTATGGCACAGCATTTACTTGTGCATGTTCAAAGCTCTTAACTGGAATAGAAGTTGACTTGATTCGACACAATTCTTTAGTGAAAGTTTTTCTGCCTGAAGGTTTGGCTTGGCACAAAGATGGGGCTTGACTCATGACTTTTATAGGGTCAGAGAGGACAGAAGGAAATTCTTGCAGCAAAATATACTTTTGCTCTCAATATTTAATATGTAATTGGAAATAAGTCTGCTTCAGAGACCCTGATTCCCAAGTGAGTAGACTGAAACAGGGAAGATTATTCAGTTTAGTCCAATAGGAAAAATGAGGTACTCTGCAGAGCGAGGTGGAACGTGCTTTCTGATATAGTGATAATTAATTAACATTTCACACTTTGTTTTCCCTTCACTTATATTTGTCACTTGGTTCCAGTCATCAGAAGGACTAGCTATCTATCTGAACCACGTAACTTGCCCGGTGAATTACTAATGTCATTTTGCAATGAGAAAATGGAGGTTCTCAGGAGTAGGCAGTGATTACCCAAAACCACAGTAACAGCTCTGGTCACACAAATGGCAATATTGCTGTTTTCCCAGTTTACTTCTTTCTCAGCCTCCTTAAACCTGCTCAGCAGCATCCTGAAAAGCAAGCAGAGGGGAGTAGAGCTCTTTCTTTGAAGAGTGTGCTGAACCCATGAGTTTTCTTGCTTTTTAAGATTTTTGCATTTAAACCTACTGATCAGAAGGTGTTTTATCAGCAGACATTATCTCCTGCTTTCCAACACTTCCATGTCTTTCTGTTTTGATACTATTTTTTTAAATGGTATGCTGCTTTTCTCTGTTAATAGCACTACACTTAATTCAGGTTATCCTTGTGCTTCACCACAATTGTGGACTAACCCAACCAACAACTAAGCCCTACACAGCTGCTTGCTGTGGGATGAGGGAGAGAATCAGAAGAGCAAAAGTGAGAAAAGTCATGGGTTGACATAAGGACAGTTTAAAGCAGGAGACAAGAACATAAGCAATCAAAACAAGGAATTCATTCACAACTTCCCATCAACAGGCTGTCACCCATCTATAGGAAAGCTGGACTCCATCATGCTTAATGGTTACTTGGGAAGACAAACACCATCACTCCAAATGTCACCCTCTGCTGCTTTTCCCCCCAGCTTTATATGCTGAGCATGATGTCATATAGTATGGAATATCCTTTTGGTCAGTTGGAGTCATCTTCCTGGCTGTGTCCCCTCACAATTCCTTGTGTGCCTCCAGCCCACAACCCCTGCTGGTGGGGTAGTGTGAGGAGCGGAAGAGGCCTTGACTCTGTGCAGTCACTGCTCAGCAACAGCTAAAGCATCCCTGTGTTATTAACACTCTTCCCAGCACAAATCCAAAACACAGCCCCATACCAGCTACTATGGAGAAAATCAACCATACTCCAGCCAAAACCAGCACAGTCGTTGAGCAGCTCAGAATAAACTCAGTAAATAGTAAATAAATTAGCCATGACACCCATTAGTTTTATTCCTTTTATTGGCAGGAGGTCCTTGAAATTCAGGGAAGGAGGGAAGAACTTTCTCCTTTCTGCCAGACACTTCATTTTCCAACAAGATTTAACTCTGCTAGGCAGAGGTTTCTCCTTTCTATGACCCCTGCAGTCTGAGGCAAGTCCTGCCTGACTTCAGCTAATGTCTCCTGTTCCTGCTCCATCAGAACATCTGTTGATTTAGTGTCGCTTTTTCTGGCTTGTTTCCAGTCTCCATCAGCATCCCTCTTCCTCCTGGGAGTTGTCAGCCTGTGCCTGGCATCTGTCCCGTCTTCATTTCTGGAGTAGTGAAGCAACACAGAAGATAACGTGTGTGTCTATCTTTGTTTTATATTATTATTTTATCAGTGTTTGTCTTTTTTGGCTCAATTGCCCTCGCTGAGTTTTAAAAGCACCACAGCCCTGAAATCATACAGTCTCCTTCTCCCAAGGAAGGGAATGCTTGCTTGCAGGTCCTGATTTGGTAAAATCCACTCAACATGTAGCAATTCCACCTCTGGGCAGGAGTGCTTTTTGTCACTGTAGGAAATGTGCTGTTGCTTTCTGCAGTTGTCCTTTATCGCTGTATCTGGCTGTGGTGTCTCTGTGAGCTAGATGGAAATCTTAGCTTTACAACCACAAACCAGCCATGACACTAATCACTTAGTTGCTTTTAAAACAGCAGTCTGGCTTTGCCAGAAAAGCGACCTTGTGATCAGTCTAGGTTTAGGCTGAACAGAAAAAAGCCTAGCAGAGAAGCTTTTTATGTTTCTTTTCATTACTACTTTGAACTCCTTGCTTAACTGGTTTTGACTTTGCAGTCCTAACATGTATCTTTCTCTCACAGTGCTTGAACCCTTGTGTTTTACTTCTGGAGTTTTTTTTTTTGCTTTATCCTTTAAAGGCTGTTTATTAACTGTGTTATAGGGCCCGTGTACCCAGCACTGGTGGCAGTTTCGTATTTCAAATAAAAATCCACTGGGTTGAATATTTTCTAGGAACCATGACACTGAAATCCTTCAGACTGACAATGGGAGGAAGCCCAAATCTCTCAATACTCTTCCTATTTTTATGTTACACAGAATCACAGGATGTTAGAGGTTGGTAAGGACCTCCAGAGATCATTGAGTCCTACCTCCCTGCCAAGGCAGGATCACTTAGGGTAGTCTGACAGGAGTGCATCCAGGTGAGCTCTGAAAGTCTCCAGAGGAGACTCCATAACCACCCTGGGCAGCCTGTTCCAGTGCTCTGTCACCCCCACTGTTTCTCCTCATGTTAAGGTGAAAGATGGGCAGCACCACTCCCTTTCCTTGAAAGAGTCAAATATTATAGTATTTGAGTAGCTTGTCCAGTGAGAACCTGTCTGATGGAGGATTTGGTGAAAACAGTTATAATCAAATGTCAGGTCTGTAAGAGTGGGGAACTGTGCAGTTCTAACACAGGAGAAGGTTAAGCTTCCAAATGAAATATGCGGTATTCTATAGCTTAGGTGGCAACTGAATGTACTCTGCCTTTTTCACTTTGTATCATTCTATTGACATACCTAATCCCTACCCAGACTTTTAGCATTTAGTTTTATTTAGCTGTTAATTTCTCCAAACCCTCTTTTACCTGTACTAGCTACGTATTTCATACAATCATTATAGCATACTTGCAGTTTTGCAGTGTTTGTAAAGCTGCTTTGGTATCTGATGGGAATCACAGAATCATAGAATGTCAGGGGCTGGAAGGAACCTTGAAAGATCATCCAGTCCAAGCCCCCTGCCAGAGCAGAATCACCCATACCAGATCTCACAGGAACACATCCAGGCGAGTTCTGAATATCTCCAGAGAGGGAGACTCCACAACCCCCCGGGCAGCCTGTTCCAGTTTTCTGTCACCCTCACAGTGAAAAAATTCCTCCTCGTGTTTCCATTAAACTTCCTATGCTTCACCTTCCCCCCATTGCCCCTTGTCCTGTCGTCTGGCATCACCAAGAGGAGCCTGGTTCCATCCTCTTGGCACTCACCCTTTACGTATTTATAAACGTGAATGAGGTTGAATACTGGATGCTTTCTGTTTATGGTCAGATAATAATTTTTCAGTTAGTTCTATATATTGTGATTTTATTTTTGAACATCAGCCACCGTTCTGCAAGCCTAAGAGGTGAATATGAACTAATTAAAGAGAAAAAAACTGCCATAAAATGTTTCCCCATAAGATAAATCTGAATCACTGACTATTAAAAATATGTCAGTGTAGATGGTAGCCACTTAAACTCAATTTCTGCTGATGGAAGTAATGTTCGCATACTGTTCATTTTGCAGTCTTCCTTATGACAAGTTAGAGAAACCATCGGAGTTGTCTCAAATTATTATTTTATTGCTAGCTCTTCTCCTGTTCATTAATAATCTGGAACTTCCTGCCATGAAGAAATACTTTAATTTTAGAAAATGTCAGAGGAGTGAAATCTGAAGCAATTCTTTTCTAGGAGTTGGCTTTCTACGTGGCAGATGACAAATGATACTGTGAGATAAATTTTTTTTTTTTCTTTGTCTTATACACGTGGAATTAAAACCCATTCATGAATACCTCAGGAGATTATCCTCATTTAGGGCATTTAATTTCTTCAGCTGAATTCAGAGCACTCTTTCAAAATGAGAACTTGCTCCATAATACAACTGAGATTTTAAACACAGCACATGCATTTATGTGCTTTATATGGACAGGCTCTTCTGTGCCTTAGCATTTAAAAACTGCAGACCCAGAACAGGATTGCAAAGGTCATTTATGCGTAATCTTGTGATAATACACCTTGCAACATGGTGTCAGTCTGGAATCCTGCCTCCACAAATTTCAGCTGGCACAGTTGTAAGAAGCCTTTTGCCTACCACTGTGTCATACGTGCTAGACTACATTGTGGCACAAGTGTGTTTGCTGCCACTTAAGCCTAGGTAATAGGAAATAAGCTCTGTCTCAAATAAAACAAAAATCTAGCTATTGTTATCATCTAAATGACGTAAGAAATGTGTGGTTGTACTAGGATTAAAGCCAAGACTTCCTGAAACTCCAATTTCTCCCTTTTCCCCTCTACATCTATAAAACTACTGGGCTGCTACGCAGATGTTGCCCTTGGTGCCTGCTAAACAGAATTAGAGACTAGTGTGCAGTTTCTGGAGTCACCTACTTTCTACTAGCAATCAGGATGGTTTTAACACACGAAGAGAGCATTTAATTAAGATGGAAAAAAATGCTGATTTAAAATACAATCTGGATTTATCAATTAAAAGGGTAAAAACTGCTTCTTTTCATGTGAACAACACAGCTTATAATGATTTGAGTAGAGCCTTCACCTGTGATGATCTGCGGGTTTAGGGAAGAGTTTTTGATGGTGTTTGGGAGGTTTTGGTTTCTTGTAGTCAGAGCCGATTGGAAGACAGCAATTCTGTTCTGTGGTGATTGTAGCTTAAGGATTTGACTTTTCTTCAATGAGAAATCCATTTGAAGCACCCCTGTCTGGTTTGAAAATGTCAGTCACTTTCCCTTCTTCCAGAAAATAGTGATGGAGAACTTGAACTTTTCAATTTTAATGCTGCCGTATCTTCATTCTATGATTCAGTGGCAGAATCACTTCATCTAAAGTATCTGATGATCTCTGGTCTATGCATCTAAAATACTTGCACATGAAGAAAAGTAAATAATTACACATCAAAAGCAATGGAAAGCAATGAAGGTTTGCTGCCTGATTTTGGTATGGCACTGCTGCGGTGGGCACATTTTCCTTCTTTTAATGTGTATTTAATGAAATAATTCAGTTGCTGTAATTCACTGCTGATGGCAATGGGAGGTTTGAATGTAGGCCTTTGGTTTTTTTAAGCATTTTAAAGACAAGTGCATAATTACTCTGGCAAATAAAGATGTGCATCTATAGAAAAGATGCAGTGACACAGCTGTAGTTCCATACTAAAATATTCTACTTTAGATATATAATAGCATGAAGCTGACAAATACTACTTCTCTTGCAGAGACCTCTAGGCATTCTGATGGTTTCTTAAGATTGCTAGCAATAAATCTCTTCTGGTCACACTAAAAGAGAGCTCATAAGTGTTTGTCATACAGCTAGGGGATTTTATTTGTTTCACTCAATGTGTGTGAGGTTCAGTATTACGATGATGAATCTTTAATTCCTTTACTTCTGTGGTACTCTCCAAATTAGACATATCTTTGGAATCTAGCCAAAGAGTGTCTTTGGCTACAAATTGTAGTTTAAGTATTTTGAAACATCAGTTGCAGGTATCACTCTAAAAGTAACTGCCCTATTTTCTACTGTTCTCTTATATCAAAATTTACTGATAACTTCCTTTCTTTCTGCCCTGTAATGTTAAAAGATAGAGGAGCAGAAGATAAAAATGTGTCTATGTGTTGGCTTAGTAAAAAATCTTTTATGTCCAAAGCCAAATCATTTTAGTTGGAAAATCTAGAAATCCATCCATTGTCTGCTTTTAGTTGAACTAATTCTGTGTTGTTCGTTTACAAAATGCCTGTAACTTAATTTCTGAGTTCAAGTTCAAAAAAACAAACCAAGGATGTGGGAAATCAGCTAGCATGTTGGGAAGAGTAGCAAACATACACCAGACCTTCTCTGCTTGAACATACAGTATGTATAGATTATTTGTGACACATGCAGTTCATGTTTATACCAAACTGCTTCATATTTATTCTGCATCTCTATCTTGTATTGATGATAACAGCCATAATACTGAGGTGATCTAATCAATGTTTATAAATATCTGAGGGCTGGGTGTCAAGAGGGAGGGGACAGACTCTTCTTAGTTGTGCCCTGTGATAGGACAAGGGGTAATGGATATAAACTACACCACAGGAAGTTCCACCTCAACATGAGGAGGAACGTCTTTACTGTAAGGGTCATGGAGCACTGAAACAGGCTGCCCAGAGAGGTTGTTGAGTTTACTTCTCTGAAGACTTTCAAGACCCATCTGGATGCATTCCTGTGCAACCTGCACTAGATTCTATGGTTCTGCTCTGGCAGGGAGCTTGGACTCTATCTATGGAATTCCCTTCCAACCCCTAACAACCTGTGATGCTGTAATATAAAAGAGGAGCTGAGGTTTCACTTGAGGAAATGGCTGTGTACTCAGCAGAACAGAGTTAATGCATCATCTTTGCGGTGAATTTCATTCATAGTCAGTGTGAGATTTCATTGCATCAGTGCAATGAGAACAATTTACCAACTTAGTAGCTAACCCCTGACTATTGAAAGGAGCAAACAAGATATTATGTCTTGCATTGTTGTCTTTCATACCGTCCTAAAGTAGTTTGTGTTGGAAGAGACCTTAAAGGTCATCTAGTTCCAATCTCCTTGCCACAGGCAGGGACACCTCCTACCAGACCAGGTTGCTGAATGCTTCAAGGCTTGGAGACATCACAGCTTCTCTGGGCAACCAGTTCCAGTGCCTCACCACTCTCAGGGTGCATTTCTTCCTAATGTCTAGTCTAAGTCTAGTTTCTTCCAGATTGAAACCAACACCTATTGTCCTATCACTACCTGCCTTTGTAAGAAGCCCCTTTCCAGCTATCCTGTGGGCCTCCCTCAGATACTGGAAAGCTGTTCTACTGTCTCCTTGAAGCCTTCTTTTCTCCAGACTGAACAAGATCTTTGCTCAGAACTTTGGTCAAAGTTAAATTATGATGTGGAAATGAGAGAAGATGCATATTCTGCATAAATGTGAAGATTCATGGTGTTTTAGCTAAGCACTGGAAAAAGTAGTCTGCTCTCAAGAATATCACTACCTGAAAGGAGGTCGTAGCTGGGTGGAGGTTGATCTCTTCTCCCAGGCAACCACCAACAGAATGAGGGGACACAGTCTCAAGTTGTGCCAGGATAGGCTGGATAGTAGGAGGAAGTTCTTCACAGAGAGAGTGAGTGGCATTGGAATGGGCTGCCCAGGGAGGTGGTGGAGTCGTCATCCCTGGAGGCGTTCAAGAAAAGACTGCATGAGGCACTTAGTGCTGTGGTCTAGTTAATTGGATAGGGCTGGGTGATAGGTTGGACTGGATGAGCTTGGAGGTCTCTTCCATCCTGGTCGATTCTATGATCACGTAGACTACTGGTTGCCTAGCATCACTGAAGACAGCTTTGTCTGAAACAGTAGAGGAATCGTGATATCTGCAGTACTTTCTAAGCCTCAAACCAGGGCAGATCTCTATTTTAGCCATTACTTGCCATGAACAGAAGTGAGTGTTTTGCTTTCTCTTGGTTTGAGGTGCCTGTTGAGTAATAAGCTGAGTTACAAGCAAGACGGTTTGACTACCACTGAAAGAAATACCTCAGCTATGATGCCACATCCTCATGTACAGGGCACACAGGTACATTTAATATGGAAAAGAAAAACAATTCCTTTGCACTTAAGTTTTCAGAATAGTGACACTTGAAAATAATACCATTCTGTTTAAAAGCTGCTTTTTGTTTTAAATCTTGTCAGAATTATGACCATCTCAAACAGAACATATTGCTGCTGCTTGTCTGATCCAGTATACCTGGCAATATTCTGTTCCTTCTTTTTTTCTAAGGAGCTTCCTTCACCCAGACTATTTTTGTGTGCCGCTCACAGAGAAATGTGCTGGGGGGATCTTAAGTTTAATTTTTGAGTCTGAACAGATGAGTCAATCCATGCTCACATCTGGCTGTTGTGTGGAGCTGGGAAGGCAAATCTAGTAATTCTAAACAATGAGTACTGGGAGGAATACTAGGATTTTAAAATGAAAACTTAGAAATACTACCATTTCCCACATACCCCAGTGTTTAAAAACAGGATCACGTATCCCTGGGAGCTGAAGTCCTTGACAGCTAGGAAAATGCATCCTCCTGACAGGCTCGAAGGAAGCTGTCAAGTGGTGTGATGTGTGTTTCCAGCATGGAGGTTTCATGGGTTGTGCCTGCCCTAGCTGAGGGCTGTGTCAGAGCAAGTATTCTCAGCCTACTGTTTGACAAGAGGGAGGTAAAATCTAGCACCCATTACTTGGGAGAATAAATGAGCAAAGTTCTCCATAGCATTTACTTATAATTACAACAAAAAAAAAACCCAAACCCAAACAGCAGCTTCCAGTTCTGCCTACTTTAACTTTTTGTTTGTGAAATACAGAATGCCAAGTGATGGGAAAACATAATAAAATATGAATTACAAAGTAACTCAAGAAGAATAAAGCATTTTTATACCTTAAAAATAGCCCCAAGTGTGAAGTCTACCTCTTATAAATAAATCAGTTGTATTTTTCTTAAATTTTAAGGCACAGGATGGTTGAGGCATCCAGACATTTTTTTCATTTACACTGGATGAATTTAGATACTTGAGAGCTATATCTACTGGACTGCTTCTGGAAGTTTTCAGGTATGCATCTCTCATCAGACTGGTCACATGTACAAATTCAGCTTTTTTTGCTATCCAAAACTTCCTTTACTTGGAATTCAATTTGAAGAAACACCAGAATGTAGCTTGTAGATTCCTAGAATAGCAGGTTGGAAGGGACCTCAAGGATCATCTAGCCCAACCTTTCTGGCTAAGAATATAGTTTAACTGAGCTGGTCCAGCACCCTGTCAAGCTGGGCCTTGAAACTGTCGCATGGGGAATCCACCACCTCCCTTGGGAGTTTATTCCAATGTCTAATGGTTCAAATGGTGGGGAAAAAAAAAAAATCTGGCACCCAGTCTGAATCTCTCCAGTAGCAACTTGTCCCCATTACCCCTTGTTTTTACCATGGGACTCTTAGTAAACAGGGAGTCTCCTTCCTCATGGTAGCCACCCGTTATGTACCTGTACATGGTTATGAGGTCTCCTCTAAGCATTCTCTTCTCCAGACTGAACAAACACAGTTCTCTTAGCCTTCCTTCACATGACAGGTCTTCCAGTCCTCTAATCATTCTTGTGGCCCTTCTCTGGACCCTTTCCAGCCTGTCCCCATCCTTCTTGTGTAGCAGAGACTAAAACTACTGATAATACTCAAGGTGCCAGTTACTGAGTAGAAAAAAAGAGTTTAAAAGATCTGCCAGACAGTATTGAGGAATTACTGGTTTCTCATACATCAGGGTTTCTCATACATAATTTTTATTTATTACGAGGCCACCTCCAGAAAGAATCATAGATTCACAGAATTGTCAGGGCTGGAAGGGACCTCAAGGATCATCTAGTTCCAACCCCCCTGCCATGGGCAGGGACACCTCACACTAGATCAGGTTGCTCAAAGCCACATCAGCCTGGCCTTAAAAACATCCAGGGATAGGGCTTCTACCACCTCCCTGGCTGAACAGGGCAACCTGTTCTAGTGTCTCACCACCCTCATGGTGAAGAACTTTTTCCTAACATCCAATCTGAATCTACCCATCTATCTGCTCTATTCCCCATAGTCCTATCACTACCTGACACCCTAAAAAGTCTTTCACCAGCTTTTTTGTAGCCCCATTCAGATACTGGAAGGCCACAATAAGGTCTCCTCGGAGCCTTGTCCTCTCCAGACTGAACAGCCCCAACTCTCTCAATCTGTCTCCGTAGGAGAGGTGCTCCAGCCCTCTGACTGCATATGTACTCTCTTTGGCATTTAAATGTCATTCCAACTAGACCCATGACTAGAAAGATGAGGAGATGCCAAATAAAGTGTTACTATATCATCTTTGGTCAGTTGTAGATTTACCTAGAAAGGTACCACATTTCTTCATTTCACTTCCCTTTTCACTCCCTTGTGCAGTTTTAAGGAAACTTCCTGTATTGAGAGTTCAGTAAAATGAAGTACTTCATCAAAAGATATGGTTAATTTCTTTAATGAGTTACTGTTTTCAGTTGAACAATTCTAACCTTGATTAAGGCTTAGAGATGCAAAGTGAAAATAATTAAACACTGGAGCAACAAGGGCTGTGCTTTAAGCTCATTCTGGATAATGCTGCATTCACTAACTATTCCTATCAACTTTCAGTTCCTCAGGGAAAGGGTTTACACTGAGTGCAGAGCCCAGAAGAATTGCATCATTTTGTAGTGTTTCCACCTGAAGTGGGTATAGAGACAAAGCCTAAAAACTGAAAGGAATTCAGATTCTGCACTTGGCTGCATAATTAGAACAAATTTTGCATTCCTCTATACTCATTCTCACGAGTTTAGTGTGTGGCCTTCCAACTTTGGTCTTGCCTTGTGGATTGCTCGCTTCTGTACGTGTCCGTGTGATGGTGAGCAAGGAGGTTGGATTTGTTTGTATGGTCCTCCTAGAACCTGGCCCAGAAAAGCATGAGATTAGAGAAAAGTGTTCTGCTTTCTGTTTCAAAATATGGTATATCTACTTTCTTATTTACACTTAGTTATGTGTTGCTGAGCTCTTGCTTCTCGGTCTTTTGGATAGTATCAAGTGTAGCATCAGTCATTACCAGTTTAATATCTGCTATGTCCTCTATTTTGGTTGAGGAAAGACCATTCCACTCTCTGCATCAATCTGAAAATGAGGTATTAGCAAGGTGGAGATCAGTCTGTTCTCCTAAGTAACAAGCAATATGTCAAGAAGAAATGGCTTCAAGTAGTACCAGGGTAGGTTTAGGTTGCATGTTAGGAAAACATTCTTGTCTGAAAGGCTTGTCCAGCTCTAGAACAGGCTGCCCAGGGAAGTGATGGAGTCACTAGCCCTGGAGGTGTTTAAAAGATGCATAGATGAGGTGCTGAGGGAAACAGTTTAGTGGTGACCTGGCAGTGTTGGGTTAATGGTTGGACTTGATTTTAAAGGTCTTTTCCAAACAGAATGATTCTCTGATTTGTATGGTCTAAGTGTGGCTTATTTGCACTTGTTACTGTGTAGGTACAGAGCACTTTAATGAGTGTAGCTGTCTTCAAAAACTTTTTTCATTTAAAATGCCTTTCTTGTGAGTTTAGCTCCAGGTTGTTCCTTGCCACTTAAGCTCAACAGATGAGGGGCCCTCCAAAACTGCAAAGAAACTGCCTACACAATGGTGATGCAGAGAATCAACTAACTGACTTTCACATAAGTTAATGCAGCTTTGCTGAGACTTTGGTCTCTCATTTAAAATAAATAATATAGAAAATGCTACTTGGACATGTTGGATCTCTGGGATTTTGCTATCTGGGCCAGCTGAGTTGTTGAATCTTACTATCAGGGTGGAAAGGAAACAAATTTGTCTGAAAAGTATCCAAATATGAGGAGATATATCTCTGGTTTGCATTGATGTTCTGTTTCACAAATTATCTGCTTTATCTCCATAGTCCTTGATCAGTAGGAAGCTGTAATCTCATGCACAAGTGTTCTACTGCTGATGTTGTAACTTAGGTAAGCTGGAGTTAATTTCAGATGGCTTTGGCATTTAATGTCTTTTACACAGAAACTAATAAAACCTTTCTTAAAACCAGTAGTTTTGTTGAGATGCAGTTGAACTCTCAGCTTCTGGAAAAAGATTATGGCTACCCCTAAAGCATTTAGCCTAACTTTTTTCCTCTTACTACATTAGTAATCCTTCATCTTTAAAATGGAATAACTGCTGGTCTTGCTGCAGACCAGAGGTCAGCCTCACCCACTCTCCTGCCTGGCAATGGCTGTAACATGCTTTATGAAGCTTTCCTGGAGTTATCACAGAACCACAGAATGTTAGGGGCTGGAAGTGACCTCCGAAGATCTAGTCCAACCCACCTGCCAGAGCAGGATCATCTAGAGTAGGTCACACAGAAATGCATCCAGGTGGGTTTTGAGTACCTCCGGAGAGGGAGACTCTACAACAGCTCTGGGCAGCCTGTATTTGAACCATGTCCTGAAGAGGGACAGATCTCTGAAGAGGGATAAACTTCTATCACGTATTTTTCCTAGTAAGAAGTCCAAATTTGGATTTTCAGAAGAACACATCATAACCTTACCACAAGTAATGGTCTCAGGGTGACACTTAGTAAGGGACTGTCTCTTAAACAAGTGGACTGGACAGAGTTAATTTACTACATTGCTAATCACATGTATTGAAGAATTTCCCAAGTCTCTGTTGTAATATGAGTCTGCTCTGCTGGGTTCATTACTTGCTTCTAATTCTCAACATGAAATAATCTTCTAATATTCCTATTTATAAAAAGGATGTGAGATTTGGCTTTTTATTTTGCATCTATATATTTTTATGTTTACTCATTTGTATTTTTTTTCTTTTGCAAAGAGAGAGTTCTCCTTTCCATGTAACAGCAAGAAATGCACTGGTTCTTGGTTTTTACCTGTAAATCTGATATGAAAAAGCAGTGGCCTAGTTGGGTGTAAAATAGTTTTAGCATCACAAAAGCTAAAGCAGAGATTTTTCTCACTGTATATGAGACAAGGCTAAATTCCAGCCCTTCTGCTTTTAGGGAAAACTGCAGCAAAGCCTTAAATAATAGCTCCACAAAAAGGCAATACAAATGCTTGAATAGGTAAGACCTAATTTTAACATGCACCCACGGAGAAAAGCTTCCTACTCAGCCTTGCCAGCTGTTCATACACTCAGGCTATCTGAGCATGAGGGAACTGGATCTGCAGTAAAATTAATCAAATCTAATTCTATTTGATCATGCCATGCTGATTCCAGAGCAGCTAAAGCCTTGAAAGGTGTCCTTTATTAATGAGAGGTTTCTGGTGGTTTGTAGAGGCATTCCCAGGTGATGAGATATGAGCTCTTAGACATTCTTCTCCGGTTCTGGGTTGTCTTTGGAAGAGTGAGGAGAAACTGAGAGAGTTTTTCCTTCTCCTCTTCCAAAGGTAAAGTTTTTGCCAGGGGATGTGAAAAAATAATAAGGTGGGACTGTGTTTTCTGCTCACAGCATGTAGTGCTGTTACAAATTACAGGTCAGATTAGGACAGCAAAAAAAAAATATATAGTCACAGAATAATAGAGGTTGGAAGGGAACTCTGGAGATCATCTAGTCTAACCATGCTGCTAAAGCAAGTTTGCCTAGAGGAGATTGCCCAGGATTGTCCAAACAAGTTTTGAATCTCTCCAGAGAGTAAACCTCCTCTCCATCATCCTAGAAGAAAATTTTTCCTTAGGTTTTTCCATTTTTCTTAGATGGTAAAAAGCAGAGTGATTAAAAAAGCAAGGACTTGTTAGTACGCCTAGAAGAAGAAACCAATATGATAGATTGACTTAAGTTTAATGAGTTATTGAGGAGCTCCTGTGGTAGTTATTACAGGGCTTCAAAATTGCTGAAGTATCAATCCTATACTGTTACTAATATTTCAGTTGCTATCACAGGGAACTGGTATTAATTTTTCAGTGGTGCACTGGTAAAATAGCAAAATCTATTAAACCTTCACTCACATCAAACCCTGCCAAAGAAACCTGAAACACTTTGGAGAAATTTGCCTCTTAAATTTATAGCAAAAACCAATCACAGGAAATTGGCCTCTGTAGTGCCATAACACATTGAACATGCTATGAATCAAAGTTACTAGTAGTTTCTTTTTGAAATGTGAAAAATGCTGCTATGGTATAGTGCTTAGGGGAAAAAAAAAATAAACAGGCATAAATATTTCGCCCTGTGGGGAGGTGGTATTGGGAGATTGCTTTGCTGAGAAGTTTTGCAGATTCTCACTAGGACAGCAGTAGGTGGGAAGTCATTCTTCCCTCTGCTCAGCACGGGTTAGGCCACACCTTGAGTTCTGTGTTCAGTTCTGGGCCACTCAATTTAAGAAAGCTGTTGAGGTGCTCGAACATGTCCAGAGAAGGGCACAGACTTTTTAGCAATAAAACTCTTTTTTCCAGCTCCTGATTCTTCATATTGTATCTCTGCATAATTTATTCCAAACCAGAAATCCAGAAATTAAGTAGATTACCACCTCAGTGGTGGCTGATGCAAGGTCTTCTGTATGCTGGGGAGGAATGGATTGGTTCTCCCCTTCAGGCCGTTGTGTACTGTAAGTGGAGAGCTTGTGCCGTAGTGACTAAAATAAACTTGTGGAGATCACAAGGTGTTAGGAATTAGAAGGGACCTCCATAGATTGTTGAGTCCAACCCCCCTGCCAGAGCAGGACCATAGAAACTAGTGCAGGTCACACAGGAATGCATCCAGACAGGTCTTGAAGGTCTCCAGAGAAGGAGACTCCACAGCCTCTCTGGGGAGCCTGTGCCAATGCTCAGTGACCCTTACTGTAAAGAAGTTCTCCCTCATGCTGAGGTGGAATTTCTTGTGCTGTAGTTTACATCCATTTTCCCTTGTCCTGTCATAGGGCACAACTGAGAAGAGTTTGTCACTTCCTGCTTGACCCCCAGCCCTCAGATATTTATAAACATTGGTTAGATCCCCTCTGAGTCTTCTCTTCACCAGACCAAAAAGCCCCAGGTCCCTCAGCCTCTCCTCACAGGACAGTGCTCCAGCCCCTTAATCATCTTTGTAGCCCTCTGTTGTCTCTTTCAAGTAGATCCCTGTCTCTCCTGAACTGGGGAGTCCAAAACTGAACACAGTATTCCAGGTGAGGTCTCACCAGGGCAGAGTAGAGGGGAAGGAGAACCTCCCTCAATCTGCTGGCCACATTCCTCTTAATGCACCCCAGAATCCCATTGGCCTTCTTGGCCACAAGGGCACATTGCTGGCCCATGGATAGCTTCTTGTCCACGAGGACTCCCAGGTCCTTCTCCAAATGGCTGCTTTCCAGCAGATCACCTCCCAACCTGTACTGGTGCAGTTTATTATTCCTTCTAAGGGCCACACTTTCATGCCTCCCAAAGTATCTGAAGAAAATTTAGGGAGACTTTATTATTGCTAACAACAGCTTGAAAAGGCTCCTTCTCCCTTCAAACCAGTGCTGAAAACTGTTTACAAATTTTACATAGCTTGGGGAGCTTTGTGCCATCTCAGCAATTTAACCACATCCTGATTGCTTGTAACTAACAAAGAGTCTTTGCATCCTCATCACTGAAACTTGTGCATCTGTCTTCCCTTTACTACCCAAGAGCCTTTTGAAACTGGTGAAAACCAATTAGTATTGTCCAGGACATAGCAAACAAAATGATGTTCTAATTTGTGACCATGTAAAAACAACAACAAGGAAATTCAAAGGTTTAAACAAAGTTCAAGAAAGGTTCCTCTCTAGAGACCACACCTCCTAGTTGGAAGACCCCTGCCCAAAAGGAACCCCTCACTCTCTGAGTATGAATGGTAAAATTAAGAGGAGTTGTACCTTTAATGTGAAGCTAGTAAGAAACAGCCCAGTGGATGGTTAGTAGGTGTTGACATGAGATGTAACTTCTGCATTTCACTGTATAAATGTCTGCTGTGAATTTCAGCAAGTGTTCTAGATTTTTGGGAATACCCTTAGCACCCAAACTTGTGCAACTTTGGAGTATAGTAATGCCTGCTCTTTAATGCAAACCCCAGCATTAGAGACTTCTATTCCTGATTTTGGTGACACAAACAGTGAGAAAAATTAAGCCCAGATGACATAAGTCAGCACTGGTTTAGCTCAAATTGTTCTTCCTTTACATCTTGATTTTTTTTTTTTAATTGTTTTTTTCCTTTTCTTAAACATGTTTTGTTTGCAACTTCAGGAGTTACTCCTAATTTAATATTTCTGAAATAGGATAAGGTGGAATCCTCAAGATCAAATATTGTCATTAAACAGCCTAGCAGAGATGCAGAGCTGTTGGTTCTGTTTGTTAGGATTTGCATTCGTTTTGCAGCAGCTCTTGGAATAACAGGGGAAGGCCCAGCAGAGCTTGATGCATGACAAAAGGGCAATTTGGATAGGATTCATATCCCCTAAACAAGGGGCTGTGTTCAAGGGAGGTATCTAAGTCTGAGCTAATCCTCTTAGGGCCCATTTACAGACAAAAGAACTTAAGAAACACTTCAAGGCTTTAAAGGAGCAATTCATTTTCCATATTGTTATGGTTACTTTAGGGGGAGATGAGCTGCTGTCATCTCTTTTCCCCACTGACTTCAAAAGGGGCTTAAAGCAACTAGCTCATATGTAAATGTTTGTGCTACAGTGTGTTCATGTGGTTATTTGAATATAAGCAGTACATTTATGTTAAATCTTGGTAACTACTTTATAATTGGTACTGCA
Source organism: Ramphastos sulfuratus (assembly GCA_013399055.1). Classification (NCBI taxonomy): domain Eukaryota; kingdom Metazoa; phylum Chordata; class Aves; order Piciformes; family Ramphastidae; genus Ramphastos; species Ramphastos sulfuratus. The sequence continues at coordinate 60,125 of WBNM01022380.1, read as the reverse complement.
CTTTAAGTGAGAGTACAATGTGGTTTTCTAGCTAAACTCTTTAGTTTAAGAATGCTCTGTCCTTACTGCCCATATCAAACCCAGTTCTAACCTGTGACTTGAGCCCCTGGTCGTTTAGTGGCCTAACAACAGTCACAACAAAAAAGACCTCCAGAAATCTGACTCTGGCAAACCATCACAGTAAACTACTTATAGGAACTATCCTCAATGTGTGATTTTCTTTTTGTTTTTTTAATCAACAATATCATAAGTAATAATTAATATTTGGAAGAAGAGACTAGAGAATGGTTTAGGTTGGAAGAAACCTTAGAGATATCTACTCCAACCTCCCTGCCATGGGCGGTGATGACTCTAGCTAGATTTGGTTACTCAAGGCCTGATCCAGCTTGGCCTTGATAGCCTCCAGGGAGGGGCCATCCACAACCTCTCTGGGCAACCTGTTCCAGAGTCTCACCACACTCGTACTGAAGAGCTTCTTCCTAAGATCCAGTCTAAACCTACTCTCCCTCAGCTTAAAACCATTGCCCCTTCTCCTATTGCTAGGCACCCTTGTGAAAAAAACCCCTCTAACCTTCCTGTAGGTTCCCTTCAGGTATTGGAAGGCAGCCTTAAGATCCCCCTAGAATCTTCTCCAGGCTGAGTAACCCCAGCTCCCTCAGCCTATCCTCGTAGCAGAGGTGCTTCAAACTTCGGATCATGTTTGTGGCCCTCCTCTGGACTCACTCCAGCAGTTCTGTGTCCTTCTTATGAGGGACACCAGAATTAGATGGCATTCTTGCTTTTCAAATTTGAGCTAGTTATTTACAAGGAATTCTCTCTTGGCTTTTCATAGATATTTGTTTTGAATCAAATGATAGCATTTTATCTTTAAAGTAATAAAAAGAAGAAAGTGTTGCTGTCAGAGTTCAGGCTGCTAATGCAGAGCTTGATTAAAGTACCACAATTTCTTTAGTCTGCCCACAGCTGTTTATGTCCCTGTGATGAAAAGAGACAATCAGCCCTCAGCCTCAGATTGCACAGGGTGCTTCTCCACCCCAGAACCTTCAAAATCAGAAGATGGAGAACAAAAAGACTTTTTTTTTCCCATAGCTTTGTTTTCTTTCTGCACTTTGGACTGGGTCTTCAGCAAGCATGATTACAATAGTGTTTTTGAACACTCTGTTCTTCTTTTGTTCTTCAGTGAATGCTGCCTGTTGCAGGTTTTATTTAACTGAAAAAGTGTGTGTGGTTTGTTTGATACCATGTTTTAAAACAACTGGTTGTTTCAAGGTAGGGAATAACAGGCTGTTTCATTACATGCTTGAAAATGTGTTTCCAGAATGAAGTGTTGTTTTGCTGTGACAGTCACTAGGACCCACGTTTTAGATCCTCCAGGATCAGATGCTGTTAAACACTGCAATTCTTCAAAGGCAAAAGACAAATGGCTTTAAGATATGTGATGGTTGCCATAGGGTTGGAGGAAGATCCAGGTTATGAGTAGCTAAACACACTGAGTGGGAACATGTTTTGATCTGCTGCTTGAAGAATGGTGTAGTTCACAACCTGGAGCAACGCAAAGGTAGAAGTCAGTTATAGTCTCTTTGAATTCCCAAAGGCATTCTTCTTTGATGCTTCACCAAAATATGAGCAAATACATGGAAACAGCAGAGCAGCTTGATTAGTTGAAAACTGGTATTCCTCTTGTTTCCAGTAGTTTATTTCACTTGCTTGTAGATTATGCTGGGTAAAGATTTGTTTTGAGATGCTGTACAATCCTATTTAGACCAAACTCTTAAGTGAATTGAGCAGATGATGACGTTTATAGGTAGATGAAAATTGTTCCAGTGTATAATAATCCTTAAGCTACGTAGGTTTGTCATGGGTTTAAGACTAGCACGGAAGAGGTGCTGAAGTCACTGGAAATCAGTGGATTCAGTCAGGCGTGGGTAGGTTCTTACAGCCATGTGTGTATTGGGTACGTGCACAGCGCTTTCAGAAGAGCCTCTTCAGTGTAACTACCTTAGCACTTTGGATGTGGATTTACCTACTTTACTATAGTGTAGCACTAAAGTCAGACACCGTAAATGGTAATTATACCTCCCATGCATCTTCTCCTTGTGCTCTATTTTTCACTTCATCAATATACTCCAGTGATGATCGCTCAAGTAATCATTCCTGTAGCATCTCTGCCTCTTCAATGTGCCTGGGTTCAGTGTCCTGCATACAAAAATCCAGTGAGAGAATCTTGCTTTTTCCTCTGAAGTGTTTCATCTGTCTTATTAAATGACAAGGTGCCTGCAAGCTGTAATGAATCTTCAGTTATATATCATTCCTATAAGCAAACTACTTATGGAGGCCCTCCTACTTATAGAGGACTATTTTAAACTGTCTCTGTTTATTCCTGTGAAAATCTGTTTGACCTTTACTTGGAAACATCCCATGCTATAAGACCTGGTAAAGGCGTAGGGAGTCCTGTAAGAAGTCACACTCTGTACATCTGTGGTGATCAAGTAACTCATTCCCTTTTCTCAGAGGCAAGTCAGTTGATGTTGAATGTGCTAGACCCCACCCAGACATTTTGGGTGAATTCCTAGACATATTGAAATAAAGGACTTAGCTTCTTCCACTAGCTTCTGTAGGACCAGATTTTTATCCTTGGGTGTTTTTCACAGAACACTTTTTTTAAGTATGTGACAACAGTGACATTTAAACACCCAATCTTAAGATTTTCTTGTGAGTTCTCTAGCCCAACCAGCTCCTTTTCCAAAGCCAAAAAAGCCTGCCATAGAAGTTTAATAAAACCTCTAAAGAATAAATTACTGGAGCAACCTGTTGTGAAGTAAGTTTCAGTGATGATGAATCCTAGTTCATAATCTCAGATCCTGCTGTCATTTCTGAGTTTTAAATGGAAAACTATTAGCTTCTGTGGTTCTTGGCAGCCCTGCAAAATCCTGAAACGTTTGAATGAATGAATGATGAAGAGAGCAGTGCAGTGCTGCACTGTATTCATTACTCAGCTGTAACTTCAAAGCAACTTGATTATTTATTTTCCTGCTTTCCTCAAGGAGGGGGGAATATGAAATTACTGCTTGCACCTTGGAAGCTGCTTCTGGGTGAGCAATCTTGCCTGATCCAAATACCGCATAGAGCTGCTGAGATTCAGCTGTGTCATTTATGGAAGGCAACATTTCTTGCTTCTCCTAAAACATAGATAAAGAAGAAGCGGCAGGAGGCTCTGTAAACTGGAGGCTGGGATGGTGCTGATGGCCAGTCTTATGATATATTGGATGTATAATGCACCACAACATTCATATTTTGTCCCCTCACGATGAAGAAACTTTTAGTTTTCCTCATGATAGCTATTCTTAATTTAACACAGCTAACTAAATGAATGACTGCTACATACCCAGTTTTTCTTGGTCCCTGAAATCCATGTGAAAGAATATGCAGCTGACTAACAGGCATACCAAGCTGCAGTTTAAAAGATGTATTGAAATTAATCACTCATCTGTGTAGTTAAGCTGACATCAAACCCAGGATAATAGGAGAAGGGTCAAACAAGAAACTTAAAATTACAAAGTAACCTTTGACTGTTCAGCCCAGTGAGAAATCCGATGCCAGTTTCAGGCACAGTCTTTCAGCAGAATTGTTTTTTTTCTACTGGACTCTCTCTAAAAGGAGTTTTCATACTAATCAGGGAAGGTAGTTTGGGATTTTTATGTGGCACATTGCTATTTAAATAGACATCATCTGATGATTTATCTAACAGGAAGAGTGTTGCTGCTGTCTGGTGTGAGTTTGGTTGTGTTGTGCTCTGCTGAAGATAAAAGGTCAGATGCATCACTGGTTTAGATCAGCACAGCTATATTCAGCCCAGTCTGCACAAGCTGAAGGTACAACTTGAGGCATTTACTTGCCCAGTAACACTTCTTCCTATCGTTGTCCCTGCCTGTGGTGGGTGGGTTGGAACTGGATGATCTTTGGGGTCCTTTCCAACTCAATATTCTATAAAACACATACAAGGTAGTTTCTTTTAAATATTTTTCAGTTAGAAATACATGGATTTTTTTTTTTTTAATAAAAAGCATATTCTTCTGTATTCTATCTTCACCAACAATACAAGCAACTGACTTGAATGGCCCTAATCTAAACAAAAATAATGATCAAGGTGGAGACATAAGAAGGCATTAACCATTAGCTATTCATCCTCCTGACATGCTTGTCCTAGGATACCTTGGTCTGGAGTCTTCCTGATGCCAGGAGTAAGTAGCTTATCCTGCAGGAACTGACAGTAACAGGCAGAATTTATGCCAGTCTGACAGCTCATTTTTTTTTTTTTTAAATATTCCCTAAATGTTAGTAAATCAGTAACTGCACAAGTCTTGACTTCCCTCCCCTTGCCCTCAGCACCCTCCCACTATAAGCTTTGTAGATCACGTCAGAAATTGTTATTGCTGGTGCAGATAATTGGCATGGACCGATATAAAATCACGAAACCCAGGGTATGCTGGTTTGGGAATGCTGATATTCTTACAATGGCATTTCATTGGGAATTTAGGGATGAAGGAGGTACTGAAGATCTGATTGAGAGACTGAGAAACCTGGGACTGTTCAGTCTGGAGAAGAGAAAACTGAGAGGAGATCTGATCAGTGTGTACAAATATCTGAGGGGTGGGTGTCAAGTGGCTGGAGCCAATCTCTTTTCAGTGGTCCAAAGCAATAAGCCAAGGAGCAATGGCTACAAACTGGAACATAGAAGGTTTCACCTCAACATGAGGAGGAACTCCTTTACAGTGAGGGTGACAGAGCACTGGAACAGGCTGCTCAGAGCGGTTGTGGAGACTCCTTCTCTGGAGACTTTCAAAACCTGCCTGGGTATGTTCCTGTGTATACTGCTCTAGGGAATCCTGCCTTGGCAGGGAGGTTGGACTTGTTGATCTCTGGAGGTCCCTTCCAACCTTTAAAGTTCTGTGACTGTGGTGCTTGCTATCCAGGTGGTGAGTTGTGGGTCTCTTAATCCAGCTTTTTTCTGTTATGAGAATTTTAGTGGCTTTAAATAGCTTGAATAGAGTTGCTCAGGGCATTGTATTGACTGGATTTTGAAAGGTTGATTGGCACCCAACTGAGAATAAAAGCCAGTGTAAGTGACATGAGTCTGCGATGTAGCCAACTGAAACAGACTTTCAGAGTCTGGTCTCTGAGCAGTGCTTCTGTGACTCAAGCAAAAAAGTCAACAAAGGAGTGCCCAGCTCTTCCTCGTGATGTAGGAGTGCTAGGCAGTCAGATGTGGGAGGAAAAGAACAGTTTGGGGAAATGAGCTCAGCGCTGGTGCAAATTGGTGTGCTTGCACTGAAGCAGAGAAGGCTGTAGTGATAGCCCATCAACATGAGGGCAAGTGCACCAAAACCTATCAGGTGCTTTTTACCTCTGACTTGCTACAAAATTCTGTTCAAAATATTCTGGCACATCTCCCTGACAGAACAGAGGAGTTTCTTTCCGGATTAAAATGTAGTCTTCTTCAGAAATGGGTGAAAAATAGATTCTTTGAGAGCTTTTGTCTGCTGGGATGCTTTTGACCGAATGTTTCACTTGATTCTCCAAAGCATGGAAAAAACCCAACCACTCATCTCTTATTTTAATGTTCTGTCTGGCTATATTGTTAGTGTTCAAGAAAATAGCTCATCACACCTACGAGTCCCTTTCTCCTTTCCACCTCATATGCATAACACCTGGCTAGCACCAGTCTGAACCTTCTTCCTCACATCTCCCTCTGACTGGAAAAACTCCCACAGTGGAAGAAGAGTAATTTTTCTGAGTTAGAAATCTTTGTGGCTGTGCTTATGCTTAGTTATCTGTGCTCCTACTTTGTGCATGTGTTGCTGCCTGCAAGTGCATGGGCCGCTGACGGCCTCTCTATTTGTGCCCAGTGATTAGAGAAGTCCCAAAATAGATTTCTTCATGCTGGTGGAGCCACGTGCACACAGAATGTGAGTTTGAAATATTGGAGTTAACAGCACACATGGGGAAAGACAGTGGCACACTTGACTTTGTTTGTGCTCCTGTGCAGATGCTCTTCTAAATAACAGTGATAATGAGACTAGGAGAAAAATAATGGCAATGACTGCAAATATGAGATCAGTCCCTTGAGTGCTCCCCAGAGTAACACTCCTCAGTGTCAGTCTCATTTCTATACTGTCCCTCCAGAAAGGCAGCCCGATAACGCTTTTGCAGCACGAAAACACCAGTAATTTATCATTGACTCTTCATTTAGCAGGTGCACCACCTATGGTTGCCTGTTGTCTTCAACAAATATTCTCCAGAGATAAATTTGCTGCTGTCTGCATTGGGATGCAGGGGCTTGCTAGCTAATGTCTGGGTCACAGTCTCAAGTGAGATTTGAGTTCTCAGCTCTTGCTAAGCATCAGAGAGAGTTCATCACCCAGCTTCCTCTTCTGTCCTTGCAAATATTCCTGCTTGCTGAATGATCTCCTCTTTATCCTTATCAGTAGGTTGTCAGTTTTACTGGATTTTGCTGCAGGTAATAACAGTTGTGCAGGGGATAAGGACAGAATGGATCCAGAGTTCATTGTAGCATGGCGTCCCACAGCAGAAAAAGGGCCGGCTTGAATTTTCTGTACTATTTCTTGTTGAAGAAGGTCACAATATGAAGTGGAACCTTACCTAGCAGCTCTCCCTCTACTTGTTTTCTCTCTGCCTATATCTGTACCAGTACCTGTAAATTAAATAGGACATGTTTCTGAGTACTTGACCCCAGTGGTGCTTGGAGGGGTGACTGTTGTGTGCTTTTGATCATGACTGACGAAGGTTTTGCAGAAAACCTTTGACCCTTGTTCAGGAGTAAATGCAGTACAGGGATCGTTCCCACTGAATGGTTTGCTTGTGGGCACCCTTTATAAGGACAAGGTGTATGAATAGTGCTAATGAAGACTGCCATGCCCACTGTGTTGGAGAAGAGACACAGGCAGTCTTGTCGGTAGTGCCTGTGGAGGGTGGGCTGCTGTCTTGCTCTGGAGAGCCCATTCATGGTGTCTCTGTCCCAGGGCCAAAGCCTAACCAGCCTCACTCATGTTGCAGGAAGATGTCTCGCTGGATTAGATAAACCTCAACCACTTGAGTCCACATGGTTCAGTGTAGACATGACAGCTGGATGGAGATGTCTCAATGTCCATCAAAAGCTGAGGCCAAACAAATCACCCAAGTATATTGTTCTTCCCTGTAGAAACACTAATGGTACTAAGTTTGCTACCCAGTGAGGGATTTGACCACCAGATTTTGAAGTTATTGGGAAGGATGAGGAGAAGGAATGCCTACAGAGTGTGTTAATTTCCTCAGGCTGCTGATAAAACCAGTTTACAAACTCCAGTAACAGTTGCTGGAGAAAATGTGCTGATGCCTCAGGGTTTTTTGCCTATAATTAATTAGTGACTAAGAACACTGTATTATTTTTGACAGTCCACTGAAGTTCTTGAATTGGTATTTCTAACAAATTGCTTCTAAACAGAAGGGATATATTTACAGTCAGAGCTGATGGATTTGAAATCATGATTAAAATAGATTATTTAATCAGCCAGCAGGAATCTTTTACGTAAATCGTTCATTTTTTGTTTTCTGTTTCATTTGTACTTGCAAGTTCTTTTCCAGAAGCAGCATCCATTCTTAGGGCTCATGTGACCATTCAGGACATGTTGATTTGAACTAGAAGCTGGAGTTACTTTGCTAAATGGACAAATCACAGAATGGTAGGGGTTGGAAGGGATATCTGGAGACCAGCTATTCCAACCACCCTGCTAAAGCAGGTTTATCTAGATGAAGCTGCACAGGAATGTGTCCAGGTGGTTTTTTAATTTCTCCACAATCTCTCTGGGCAGCTTGTTCCAGTGGCCTGCCATCCATAAAATAAAGAAGTTTTTTGTTAGTTTAGATGGACCCTCCTGTGTTCCAGTTTGTTACCCCTTGTCCTGTCACTGGGCACCACTAAAAAAGGATCCGGTCCCATCCTTCTGACCCTTGTGCTTTAGATATGCACATCAAATAATTGTCTACATTCTTTAATTTCAAGTGAATGCATACCAAGTATTCTTTTTTTAATTGGTGAGATTTACTGTATAGTTTTGGGGTTTTAACCTGTCTCATGTCAGACAGGCTGTGAATGGAAACTAATGAATGTGCAGTCGAGATTCATGTCAGCATTTTGAGTTGGTTGTCTTCAGTAATAACACACATTCTGCCACAATGTCCATTTTAGCCTTGTCTCTTTAATACCACCTAATAGCAGATGCCTAGGAAAGAATATCCTAATGAGGTAAGCAGTATGTACTATACTGGTCTCTAGAGATTTGTAGCTTATGGACTATGTGAGCCAAATAAGCTTTTCTATGTTTAATAGCCCCCGATAGATAGATAGATATTTTTCCCTTCCATTTATTTGTCTGAATGCTTTATGAACTTGGTAAGATTTTTAGCATCACTTCCCATAGCAAGTGGTTCCATGGCTGAATCGTGTGTTGCATGAAAAAAGCCTCATTTTGCTGTTTTTATCCTGCCACATGCTGGCCTTATTGATTTCATTTTATTTCTATTAGAAGCAGCAGTGAACAGTCATTTCCTATGCACTTTCTGCAAGCTAATGAGGATTTTATTGATGCCTGTCATCTCCCCCTCACTCATTTCTCTAGATTCTGATGAGTCTGTGTAATTGTTTTTTATGTGGAATCTGCATTGTCTCTTTGTCCTCTTTTCTGACTGTCCTTCATTTGTTATCGTGTAGAGAGAACCAGTTTGGCCACTGTTCAAGATGTGTGTGCACTATGCATTCATACAGAAAACCTTCTCTAAAGTTTTCTATTCTTTAAAGACAGCTTTATTAAATATTAGAGTGCTTGGAATTATTACAGCAATTTGCAGACAGAGGGAAAAAACCCTGTTTTTTTTGCAAAAAAACCCCATTTGTTTGATCTATTCAAACACTCAGCTGCAGTTAGTGAATTGGATTAGCAGGTTTTGGGCATGCCTTCCTCATATTTTTAGAACTCGAAGTTCTAGAGAAGAAATTTCTCCTGTGTTGGTTTCATATGGGTGTATTTTATTTCCTCAAGTCCTGGTTGAATTTATTTGAAGCAGCATGAGTTGGCTTGGCACCAGTAAAGATGCATGGGATTTGTCAGGTGGCAGTTGTTGTTCTGTTCTTCCAAGTTGCAAGTGACAGGATGAGAGGAAACGGCCTCAAGTTGTACCAAGGTAGGTTTAGGTTGGACATTAGGAAAATTTCACTGATGTTCACAAAAAGAAGTTGTCTGAGGAGCCAGCTATTAGGTTAGGAAATCCAAAGCACAGATAGACTTAAACTTGTCCAGAGACATAAAAGGGAATAAGATCTGGCACCTCAGTGCCTGAAAGAAGCCTACAAGAAAGGTATGAAGAAGCTTTTTACAAGGGCTTATTGTGATGGGACAAGAGGAAATGGTTTTAAGCTTGAGGAAGGGAGATACAGACTGAATGTTAGAAAGAAATTCTTTATAGTAAGGGTGGTAAGTCACTGGAATGGTTTGCCCAGGGAGGTCATGGATGTCCCCTCCCTGGAGGTGTTCAGGGCCAGGTCAGATGAGGCACTGAGCAGTTTGGCGAGTGGAAAGTGTCCCTGCCCATGGAAGAGGTGTTGTAACTAGATGATCTTTAAGGTCCCTTCCAAGCTATTCTATTAATCTATGAATCTATGAAAGGGTTGTCAAGCTCTGGAACAGTCTGTGCAGGGAAGTGGTGGAGTCACCATGCCTGGAGGGATTTAAAAGCTGTGACGTTGAAGGACACGGTTTAACAGTGTACTTGGTAGTGTTGATTAGTGGTTGGACTCATTGATCTTAAAGGTCTTTTCCAGCCTAAATGATTCTATGATGCTGTTACTCTGTAAACTGTTTTTTTTTCCCTAATCTTTCTGGGAAAGAAACGATACCTTGGAGAGAAGATGCCAGAGTAGTAAGAATTACGCTGTAAAATAAAATGACATATCTTTTACTCATAATTTCTTACAGACTTATTTGCACACATTTTTCACCTAAAGGTTAATAGTATGAGAATTTATTCTAGCTCAGCCCTGATGAGTCTCTATAGAATCACAGAATGGTGGGGGTTGGAAGTGACCTAAAGGGATCATCTAATTCAACCCCCCAGCTAAAGCAGGTAGCTTTAGATTTAGGGTACCAGTGTTAACACACTTTAATAATTTTGCTCTTCTTATTTTATTCTTCATACAGTTAAGCTTCGATACATGTCAGTATTCAAAACTGTCACATATCATTATTTTTAACCTTTACCTATTACAAAAGACATCATTGCCTGGACGGGTTTTTAATACATTACAACAAAAGACACGTGAAATCTTTTTTTGCTTTCATATTCAGCCTTGCTAAAATGAAAAAGAAATAGTGGCATAGTCTGATGTTATCCTTGGCAATGAAGGTTGATTCATTTGTACATTCGTATTGCTATAATGTATTTTGCAAAGGTTTTCAGTAGATTCAGCCCTTTTGTTTTCTTAACATTATTGGCAGTCAGTGAAATCTGAGCAATAGCATTAGTTCTGACAGGGCTTCAGACAGACAGGGCTGTGGTTAACACGTCATCTGTCACTAGCAGCACCTGATCTCCCGCATGCCAAGAGCTCCACTGCTTATGCTTCTAATTGCTTTCTGGTTTGATTCCTTAAGGCACCTGTCTCGGCCCCGAGGAGAGAGACTAAAAACATCTTGATCCAGAGAAGAGAGAATTGTTCTTACATGTCCCTGTGCTGTGGAATTAAGGAGCAAACAGGGCCAAATATCAAAAGCGTGATGGTTTGGGAGTTATCTGCCCCACACATGCAATGAAATCACCCAGACTAGACTCAGCTGGCTGGAAGTTAAGCTGGAAGTGAAGCTATATTTACAGCTTAGCACAATTTATAAGATATATACACAATATACATGAATATTTACAGAAATATACAGAAATATACAAGTTAAAGGTAATACAGAAACACAATACTCCTCCCAGAAATCAGAGTCCCCAGGAGGGGCTCCCAAGCACCCTTCCACCTTCTTTCCACCCCTCTACCTTATCTCAGGGTCTGCCTTACGTGCAAGGTGAGTTTGGAGGATCAGCAAGGGGGTTAGAAGCAGAGTGATTAGTTGGGTTGCACAGCAGAAAGCCCAGAAGACACAGCAGCTCCCAGAAAGAGAGAGACTCTATATTGTCTATGTTTGTGTCCTTGTTTTTATACATTTCAACAAGCCTATGAGTGAAGCAGACATCACCATTGTTTGCTTTTCATAGCCTATAATCTATTTTTTTTCATTAAAATATTCCAATTAGCCTCAAACCAGCACAAAAAGTGAGACTATTAAAGGATAAAGTGAACAGAACAGAGAAAAAGAGAGAGAGGGAGAGAAACAAATGGAGAAAGAGAGGAGAAGAGCAGGAAAGGAACTATATTACCACACCCCCTCCAAGACGCTTTGTTTTGCTGGAGGTCTGCGAAAGGCTGCTGCAGCTTTGGCTTGGAGGAGGTGTCCCTGGGTTCATCCCTGTTGGCTTTTGCTGTCCTCAGCTGGAGGAGGGGAGGGAGAGAGCATCTGTGATGTTCTTCCTTTCTCTGAGCAGTCTCCAGTGTGTAGTGTTTCTCAGTGGAGTTCTTCTGTTTTCTGCAGGAGTTCTTTTCTTCTTAGAGCAGGCAAAATTTAGGGCACGGCATGGTTGGTAGTGGTGGTAGAGAGAGGGTTCCTGGGCTGCTGTTTTTGGGCCAGATATCCACGGTGACGTTTTCTCCCTCTCACTCTCTCACTAACTAAAGCTGGTATAGGCTCAGTGTCTTGTATTCAGTTGTTGGCAGCTCCCTGTGGCACACAGCTTAGTCACGTTAATGCATAAGTGACTGCCAGGTGTGCTGTGGGTGCACAGAGCTGACCGATCAGGCAGGTGGTTTACACCAACTGCTGCACTTTCCGGGAGTCCTTTTGCCTGCTGGGGTCTGGCACCTGCAGTGGGACCGAGCCCCTCAGCCTCTCACTCCTCCAATACACATCCCCGAGCATTCAGGCAAACCCCTCAGGATGTGCTTGCACCACACCTCCCGAGCAGCTCTTCCGTGGGAAGCAAAGGCGGTTTTATCTTTGTTGATGTACACATAAAAAAGAGACAAGATTTAGTGGTCTCTCACAGCACCCTTAGCTGAAAGATAGCCATGACAAATCCACTAGATTTCTTTTTTCTTTTTTTTTCTTTTTTTTTTTTTTTTTTAATCTTCACGTTTCAGTGATGGTTTTGTGCCATTGATAGGTCCTAGCTAAGCCTTAGGCAGCTAAGACCTAGATCTCAGAATCACAGAACCTTAGAGGTTGGAAGGGACCTTCGGAGATCATTAAGTCCAACCCCTGTTGATTGATGCAATAGATATAACAGTTTGTTTCGGTGGAACTGTGTAATGTACCTCATGTTTCTGGAGTTCTGCATTGTGCCCCTCTCCACCATCAGCAGCACAGCCCAAATCCCTGGCTTCCTCAGAATATGTCCAGTTCTCCAAACAACAATACAAATACAAATTTGTTACAGTCAGACAGTAGAAAGCCTAAAATCAACACTCAAATTCACTTGATTGTAAGCAAGGGTAAAATGTTCATGGGGAGAAAATAAACTCTGAAGAAATAGGAAAGCATTCAGGCCCACAAGCCGCAGCCTTCTACCAGGGCAGGCTGAGAGTTGGGCTCATCCTGGAGAAGAGAAGGCTTTAGGAGGACGTTATTGCTGTCTTTCAGTACTTAAAGGTGGCTTGTAAGAAAGATGAGGAACAAGCTTTTTAGGAGGGCCTGCTGTGACAGGACAATGGTTTTAAACTAGAAGAGGGGAGATTTAGACTATAGATAAAGGATAATGCTTTTATGCTGAGGGTGGTAAAGCACCAGCCTAAGTTGCCCAGGGAGGTGGTAGTTAAAGACATCCATGCTTACTACAAAGTGGTTGGACAAGATGATCTTTAAAGGACCCTTCCTACCTAAAGCAGTCTGTGAGTCTGTAAGCACCCACTGCTCAAAAAGATCTCATTCAGAAGGACAAACTTTGCTACCAACAGGCATGTATCAACTTAAAACCAAGCAATCACACAGGTATTTTATGTTTTCTTAAGGAAAATTTTAGTGATGCATTTTGTTTCAAAGGCAAAAACTTGTATCCCTGGAGCAAATCTGCTCTGTTCTGTATTTAACAACTTCTCTTTGAATGTTCAGCTTTTTTCTTCTTCAGGCTGTGCAGTGTGCTTTAGCCTCAGCTAGGGGATTCCAGCTTTGGTTATAACTGTGGAGTGAACTGAGAGCTGTATTTTGTCAGCTCTGGGTCACCCTGTGTAATGAGGGCATTTAGCTGGAGGCTGGACAGGCAAGGGAAGCAATGGAAAGCGGCGTCACTAACCTATTGAATCGGACTGCAAATATATATCAAATATTTTGCAATTGTGTTCTTAAGAACTGTGATTCTAAGAATATGTGTTTTATGCCTTCATGAAAAGGCTTTAAGGACAAAGGCTGCTGCTGCATGATAGATGAAATACCTGATGTTGTTTCAGTCCTTCCCCATTGATAGTGTTTGTAATTAGAACCCTGGGTGTTGTGTAGAGAAGCTGCTCATTTACAAAACAAACTGACACATCTTTTTCAGCATATTAGAGAGGCTTGGTACAGCATGAAAGCTAAGTATTCATAATAATATGAGAGCTAGATATTATTATTAATAGTATGACTGTTTACAGTTGTCAAGAATAACTGGCAGGCAAAGGTAAATGAAAAAATACACCGTAACTGCTTGCTTCTGAAATCTGTAGACACCTGAAGTAGCTTGGAGACCCATCTCAGACTTGTCAGGCTTTCTTTCTAAGTAATGAACAACATTTGAAGAGGTCTATTGAACTAAGGTCTGATCAATAAGAATAGTAACATGAATCCTAATAGTCCAAATACATTTGGCTTATGGTATTGCTTAGGACTGCCTGAAATGCAAATCTCTTCCTTCTCTAAATCTGTCCTTCCTCCTTAGGTTTTCCCCATTCTTGTTCTGCTCTAGCCTTGGCAGCATAAGCAGCAGCATGCCGCAGAGCATGGCTGTGTTTTTAAGAGCCAAGGTAGGCTGTTTTTCTTCACACTACCAATGCTGTCCCTTCCTACTCACATGTTAAATGTTGTTTCCCTAGCAAAGTGGCTGGTCTTGGCTACTTTGAGATCGTGCTCCCATGATCAGAGTGTTGCTTTTGTCCAAGAGGTTAATATATATGTGTTACACAGGGCAGTGTTGTGCTCCAAGTGGTCCAGATGTATCCCTGCTTTTCTTCTGGGCTCACAGGGGGTCAATTCAGCCCTAGGCTTGCATGTGAAGTCATCAAGTGTTGCACAGGGTCAGCCAATGTCTCTACTCCTAGACATTTTCAGTGCTATTTTCGTCCCCTTACACCAAAGAATCATTGGCCAGTACTAAGGAGACAGCCAGATCCTCTTGCCTACACAAAGGCAGTCAATAATTACAGTTTTGTGCACTGAAAGCAAAAAGAGAAATGAGAGGGCAGGAAGACGTTAATTAACTACCCAAATGATCACTGTTGTTAGGAAGCTGGATACTAAGGATTTATAATTTGGACTTGCAACTTAAAGACTAACAAAACAAAATTCTAATGCTAAATGAGAGGGACTGTAAGATACAATTAATGCTAATCTTCTACATCCCTTTAAGTTTTCATGCACAGAATACAAATTGGAGTTGCGATGCTGTACCAGACCTCAGTGTAGATGTTGGATCATTGCAGGTGGAGTTCTCTCAGTCAAGCTCTTCAGGTAAAATTTGTAAGAGCAGCCTGGACTTGCTACAGCAGTTCATGTGTGCCATGCTGCCAGGTAGAAATCACAGAATCACAGAAGCTTAGAGGTTGGAAGGGACCTCCAGAGATCGTGCAGTCCAACCTCCCTGCCAAAGCAAGATCCCATAGGGCCGTTCACACAGGAATGCATCCGGGTGGATTTTGAAAGTTTCCAGAAAAGGAGACTCCACAACCTCTCTGAGCAGCCTGTTCCAGTGCTCTGTCATCTTCACTGTAAAGAAGTTTCTCCTCCTGTTGAGGTGAAACCTTCTATGTTCCAGTTTGTAGCTGTTGCTCCTTGGCTTATTGCTTTGGACCACTGAAATGAGTGGTTCACTTGACACCAACCCCTCAGATATAGACATCGACGTCAAAAACCGTGTTCCTCAGCACCACATCTACAGGTCTTTTAAATCCTTCCAGGTCTGATGACTCCACTGCTTCCCTGGACAGCCTGTTCCAGGACTTGACAACTGTTTCAGGGAGAAATTTTTTTTGTAATATGCAACATAAACCTCCCCTAGCACAACTTGAGGTCTGTTCTTCTTGCTCTATCACTTGGGAGAACGGATTGACCCTACCTCACTACAATCTCCTTTCAGGTAGTTGTAGAGAGGGTCTCCCCTCAGCCTCCTTTTCTCCAGGCTGAACAACCTCAAGTCCCTCAGCCACTCCTCATAAAACTTGTTGCTCTTCTTGGGACATTCTCCAGCACCTTAACATCCATCCTGTAGTGAGGGACCCAAACCTGAGCCCAGTATTTAAGGTGCAGCCTTACCAGCATGTTGTCTCTTTACAGTTTTGCATTTTAATTACTGCTTTTGCTGAAATCTTTACTAGAGGAGCCAGAAACTAAATCTACGTGGAAAGTGGCTCTCCCCCTGGAAACATTTACTCATGTTTTGGTCATAAGTCAGCTTTAAATTTCAGGTTAAGATGTGTGCACAAGCTGAGAAGTTGTTTGTTTGTGAAGGATATGGTGTATATGGCACATACTGTACTACTGCATATAAATTCACAGATTGCATCAGGTTGGAAAGGACCCTCAGAGGTCATCTTGTCCATTCCTGCTGCAGTGAGCAGGGACAGCTCCAACTACATCAAGGGCCACATCAAGTCTGATCTTGAATGCCTGTAGGGACAGGGCCTCAACCACGTGCCTGGGCAACCTGTTCAGTGTTTTACCACTCTCATTGTAAGGAACTTCCTCCTTCTGTCCAACCTAAATCTGCCCTGCTCCAGTTTAAAACCATCGCCCCATAATCTGTCACTACAAGCCCTTCTAAAAGTTCCTTCCCCAGCCTTCCTGTAGGTCTCCTTCAGATATTGAAATGTAGTTATAAGGTCTCCAATGAACTTTCTCTTCTCCAGCCTGAACAGCCCCAATTCTTTCAGCCTGTCTTCATAAGACAGATGCACAGTTGTTGCATGTTTTACCACAATTCCTTAGTCTTATCATGAGCTGCACCAGATGCTGCATTAGTTACATTTCAGTTGCCGTCTCTGTGTTCTGTATGGACTCTGTGCTGTATTTGGTAGTGCAAAGTCACTTTCTATTTTGGCTATACAATGAGAAGTTTAGGCTCTCATCCAACCGCTGGTTGGTGAAGTTCTTAAAGTATTTAATTTCCTCCCTTTCAAGTTTCTGAGCTAGAGTGCAAATGCATGAACATGTCATGGGGGGGAAAAAAAAAAAAAGATTTTGCATTTCTTCACACCCAAGTAAAACTAGGAAGAACTAGGAAATCTTTCTCACACGCACACACCCTCCCACATACCTGCTTTTACCCTCTCGTCCCTCTGCACACACTCCTCCTTCGTTCTTGCATAATGCTCTTGCACGATGAGGAGTGGGTGGGCTGAAGTAAACTGCTTGATGCTTATCTGGCCTAAAGAGCTAAATTGTTCCAGATTTTTCATTCCCACTTCCTGTTCACTCCACCTTGCCCTACCACCATTGATAGTCATGTGTACACATCTGTGTTTTCCAAACTGCCCATTTCTGAATGGTTACATCAAATAACCAAGCCTTAGCTGGTAGAGAATCTCAATAATCTTTCCATTAGTCTGGGCTTTTTGTGTTATGGAGCCTTTCAAACTCCTCTTAAAACTGCTGAAATCTGGACATTTTCTGTCTTTGGTTAATACATCTGCTCTCAGGCAATGTAGTCTTAGCAGATATGTTAAAGTTTGGTAATACAGCAAGATAAGAGCTACAAAGTTATCAGAACTTTTCAGCACTTAATAATAAGGGCATATTTAAGACCATCAGCATAGGGCTTGACCTCAGGGCTTAGTACTTTGCTGGTATTGTTGTGCCCTTTGGTGCAGTCACGAGGAACTAGAGCAACTATGAGATATCAAAACCTGGGTTCTGAGGAACAGCTGCTTTTACAGACCTTTTTAAGTTTCTCCCTCAGTGCTGGATTCCCAGATCCATCTCCTAAATATGCTGCAGGATCTTACTCTCCATATAATCTAGCGCTGGGCTGTGGGGTGTGAGGTGCACAGAGCTCTTCAGGGTGTGTAATCAGAGATTTATCCTCAAGATCACAGAAACATTCAGGTTGGAAAAGACCCTTAGGATCACCAAGTCCAACCAATAACCTAATAAGTACAAGGTGCACCCTAAACCATATTCCCAAGCACCACATCCAGACGACCTTTCAACACGTTCAGGGTTGGTGACTCCACCACCTCCCTGGGCAGCCCATTCCAATGCCTGACCACTCATTTTTTTCCTGGTGTCTAGTCTAAACCTACTCAGTCACAGCTTGAGGCCATTCCCCCTTGTTCTGTCACTGTTCACCTGTGGGAAGAGACCAGTACCAACCTCTCCACAATGTCCTTTCAGGTAGCTGTAGACAGCCATGAGGTCTCCCCTCAGCCTCCTCTTCCTCAAACTAACCATCCCCAGCTCTTTCAGTCACTCCCCATAAGATTTATTCTTCAGGCCCTTCCCCAGCTTCATTGCCCTCCTCAGCACTCACTTCAGCACTTCCACATCCCTCTTGTATTGAGGTGCCCAAAACTAAGCACAATACTCAAGTGTTTGAGTAATAGGAAGAAGCAGCACCTCACTGTAGCATCCTGACAAAGAAGCTGCTGTCTCCTTCCACTGTGTACAAGCATCCATCATACAGACTGTCACAGCAGGAGCTTGCTGCTTACTGTCAGCAGGTTTGCCTGGCAGTCTGGGCCACTTCTATAAATGTAGGTATCCAATTTCTAGAGAATTACATCAATTCAACATATCTTTGGCTGTCAAGTTTTGTACCGACTAAAAGAAAATATTGATGAGCAGTCTGCAAATACACAAACAACTTCAAAGGTAATATTTTCATAATTG
The DNA here is from genome assembly GCA_013399055.1 of Ramphastos sulfuratus. Taxonomy (NCBI): domain Eukaryota; kingdom Metazoa; phylum Chordata; class Aves; order Piciformes; family Ramphastidae; genus Ramphastos; species Ramphastos sulfuratus. The sequence goes on along the minus strand of WBNM01022380.1, from coordinate 41,910 downwards.
TGTGACCTTGTTGCTCTAAAAAACACCAGTCACATTTCTGTGTGGTTTTTTTTTTTTCCTCCTACTGATGTTTTTCGGTTAGAAGTCTTATTACTATGATACCTGTAAGATCTCAGGGCTCGCTTTGTCTCCTCCTTACACCCACTCTTCATCATTCATGGGGGCTTCAATTCTGTTCTGTGGCTTTCTGTGAAATAAAATGCTAATTTAAGGTTACCTGATTAAAAAAAATACAGGAAATGTTGTGGGCTTGTGCTGCGCCTTGACAAGCAAAATAGATGTGTTTCTTAAGAAAAAGCATACAGACTGTACAGCATCTTCAGAATGTACTGAAAGCTGTGGAACTTTATCCTACATTAACAAAGGAAAAGGTTTTTATCAAAGCCATTTTATCAAAGGCATTAGCCATTTTGGGATGAACATAGCACGTGGAAAAGCTAATGCTGTCCCAGCCCTGGAAATCAAAAGCCTCTCTGGGAGACAGCAACACAGACTTAAGCTGTTTTCTGAAGTGCTCAAATGAAGGTATTTCAGAAGTTAAACATTTATTCTCCCTGCTCGTATCAGCTTTAACTTCCATATTGACAGTGCTACCAAACTGTGATAAAAATGCCTTTGAGTTGTTGGTTTGGGGATTTTGACTCTTAGGAGAAGAGGGGTAGGAGAGACTGGCATTTCTGCAGCAGGTGCTTGACTGACTTAGGTAAGTGTATATTGGTATTTGAAAACCAGGATGGTCTGCAACATGGAATTTAAATACTAGTGGAGATTCAATAGGGAGTTCAGGATTACAGACAAGATAAAAAAGCACAGTTGACAATAAAGTTGAAACCCATAACTCCATATTGTCCATGCTCTTGTAGTTCAGAGCATTAAAAAAGAGAACAGGCAGGCAAAGAGGGACCTGAGGGTACAGGTTGACAGCTGACTGAACGTGAGCCAGCAGTGAGCCCAGGCGGCCAAGAAGGCCAAGGGCATCCTGGCCTCTATCAGGAATAGTGTGGGCAGCAGGACCAGGGAAGTCATTCTGCCCCTGTGCTTAGCACTGGTTAGGTCACACCTTGAGTACTCTGTCCAGTGCTGGGCCTCTCAGATTAAGAAAGATGTTGAGGTGCTTGAATGTGTCTAGAGAAGGGTACCAAGGCTGGCGAGGGGGCTGGAGCACAGCCCTATGAGGAGAGGCTGAGGGAGCTGGGGGTGTGCAGCCTGGAGAAGAGGAGGCGCAGGACAGACCTTACTGGTCTCTGCAACTACTTGAAGGGAGGTTGCAGCTAGGCGGGGGTTGGTCTCTTCTCCCAGACCACCAGTAACAGAACAAGAGGACAGTCTCAAGCTGTGCCAGAGGAGGTTTAGGCTGGATGTTAGGAAGAGGTTTGCAGAAAGAGTGATTGGCATTGGAATGGGCTGCCCAGGGAGGTGGTGGAGTCACCATCCCTGGAGGTGTTTAAAAGGAGACTGGATGAGGCACTTATGCCATAGTTTAGTTAATTAGAGGGTGTTGGGTGGTAGGTTGGACTCGATCTCAAAAGTCTTTTCCAACCTGGTTAAAAGAGGAAAAAAAAAAATCCCAGATGATAGCATTATAGAAACGTTCTTGTTAAAATAATGTCTTTCAGCCTTCCCCCCCCCCCCTCAGTTTTATGTCTAATAAGATTATCAAGTTGTAAAATGTAATGATTGATCATGTTAGTTTTTTAGGACGCCTAAGAATGACTGTTGATGAGAGCTGGAAATGTGTAAAATGGAATCATATCTTAAAGCATGAAAGGCTGCTATTTTCACCTCTCATGCCTGACACTTGAAGCCTGTTTCATTTTCCTCTCTGCTATGCCCGCAAGGTCATGGGCCTCAGGGGAGGACTGGGACATTCAGGCTTTCTGGAGCATACTGCCCAGAGAGCTTGTGGAGTCTCCTTTTCTGCAGTGATTCAGAATCCTCCTGGATGCAATCCTGGGCAGCCTGCTGTAGGTAACCTTACTTTAGGAGGTTGGACTAGAGGATTGCCAGAGTTCCTTTCCAACCTCCATCATGCTGGGATTCTGTGAATGGGCAAGCACAGAGGGCAGCACGATGGTATTAATGGAGAAGGTTTTGTTACACTTTGTTGTTATTAGAGCTGAGTATGTTTAGCAGTCAGCTCCCCTGCTTTGCAGGAGTAATGGAGGCTGGACAGCAATAGCAAGTGAAATGTAGAGGGACAAGGAGACAGGAAGCAAGCGGCCAGCACCAGCTGCAGAGAGGTGTGCAGACCTCCCCTTGCCAGGCTGCTGCTGCAGCTGCCTTTCCCATAATGTTAAGTCTGCAGCCAGACTTTTCTGTCTTCTGTCCCATCTCCTATCACACACCTCTCTGCTTTCTCCTGATCTCTCCATTATGCAGAGTGCTTATAAGGGGCACATCCCACAGATTTGCAAAACTATTAGCACATTCTCTTCCCTCAGATTTCTCTCTCAAATTTAGTGTTAGCTTGGGGCCCACAGGACTCTTGTTGGAGGTGTATGTACATACACACATGTGTGCAGTGAGGGAACAGGGTCTCTTCTTGGCATGAGATGTTTAATGTTTATTTTGGGGGTGTTATCCACGACTGCTTTCTATATCTACATTTTTTATCTTGGCTTTACAGCCATGCTGTGTGCACAGGGTTATAATGTGCCTCTGCAGTGCCAGTCACAGAGTTTTTCCAAGCACTGACTTACTGTTGTACCTCCAAGAGCTTAAATTTATTACATTTTTTGCTCCAGTAAAGTAACTAGAAAAATCTTCAATTACACTGTGCAGGGTAGCTAATCCCTGTGCAGTGTGGTTCGAGCTCCTTATTTAGTTTCTGCAGAGACAAAAAAAAAAAAAAAAAATCTATCATTTTCCTGGTTTTACTACCCAGTTTTTCCTTCCTTTATTTTCTTCTCCTTATTTTCTCTTATCTCTCCCCTGGTTTGTGCTTTGACCCCCTTTTCCCTCACTTAAACCTTCTGGATTTGAGGGAGAAATGCTCTTACAGCAGCTGCAAAGCATTTTTGTGATAGATCTGTTTTGTTTATCTTTGTCTTAACTCTTCCATTCACACCAGCCCCCTGTCTGCAGGTTCACCAGTCTCCATAACCACATAGAGGCATATTTTGGTGGTCCTTCCATCACTGGTACAATGGTGTCACAGAGACTGTCTGTGAGCTACTCTGCCTGCACTCATTAAAGTTCTGATGGTGCTCATCCATGCCATCCCCTGCAAACAGAGGAGGAGGATAACTGATTAGTTTGATCAGCAAGACCTTTTAGATGTGTATATGTTGGGTTTTAAAAGCTTTATATGAAAATTCCCCCCCCTTTTTTTTTTCCCTCTATGTATGTAAATCTCTTTCAAATCTCTCAGTTGCTAATGACTGAATATACCTAGGTCACTATTTTATGCTCTTCTCATTTTAACTGGGTGTCTTCCTCAGAGTTAGTCTGTATGGTGAAAAAAAATTATCTGTTATATGTGGTGTTGTCATTAAATAATGTTGGGGGTTTTTTGCATTTGAAACATGATTCTCTAATTCCATCATCTCTGTGTGACACCCAACTTACAAAAATGAAGTAAACAAGTTCTCTCTACATTTGGAAAGAAGTAGGGAAAATCAGTGATAACTCAGAAATCCCCCTGCTTCAGGATCTCTATTGAGTGGTGGTATCACGAATGGCTGCAGAGCTCTGCAGAAACTTCAATAACATGCAACTACCTGGAAGGAGGTTGTATTGAGGTGGGGGTTAGTCTCTTCTCCCAAGTAACAAACATTAGGACAAGAGGAAACAGCCTCAGGTTGCACCATGGGAGATATAGGTTGGATACTAGGAAAACTTTTTTCCCTGAAAGGCTTGTCAAGCTGGGAGCAGGTTACCCAAGAAAGTGGTTGTGTTGCTGTTCTCAGAGGGATTTAAAAGACCCATAGGTGTGGTGCTGAGAGATGTGGAGGTGAATTGGCAGTGCTGGGTTAACAGCTGGACTTGATGGTCTTAAGGATCTCTGCTATCCTAAGCAATTCTATGATTTTATGACTAGGTGTCAGTCTTGCTAACTAACAGTGTTTTAGTTTAAATCTTGATATGCAAATTGTCACCAGAAAGCATGACTAGCAAGCAGACAATAAAAGGGCAAAATACAAATATTTGGGGTAAAAAGCATGCAGTCCAGGAGTGCTTGCTTCAGATCACACATAATGGATGTTCACAAAATTTGTGGGCAGCAGGCATTGCAAGCCATCATGTATGACTGAGTTCTCCATTAGTCTGTGCATAAGCAATCAATTCTTTCTGTAGGTGAAATCTTGGGAGCTTGGGGCTTCTCCCTGAAGTCCCCCACAAAGCCAGATTTTCCCCTTAATGCAATTTCACGCTGTCATAATTCTGGTGATTTCAAAGGATGTGACTCATTTAGGGGGAGAAGAGGATAAATAATAACTAAATCAAGTGAAATGAACTAGAAATTTTCAGGTGATAAAGTAAGTCCATTCCTGCTGCTCAGATCTGTCTTAGCTTGATAATATTTTATATTGGCTTTGAGGATGGCTTTATTTTTATTTTATTCATATTTGTAGTGTACAGCAATTCCCAGTGTTGTTTTGTACTACATAATGAAGCAAGTAAAACAGGATCACAGAATGGGAGGAGTTGGAAGGGACTCTGGAGATCATCTAGACCAAAGCCCCTGCTAAAGGAAATATGCTCTAAAGCAGATTGCACAGGACCGCATCTGGGTGGGGTTTGAATCTCTCCAGAGGAGAATCCACAGCCTGTCTGGGCAGCCTGTTCCAGTTCTCTGTGACTCTCAAAGTCAAGAAGTCTTTCCTCATGTTTAAGTGGAGCTTCCCATGTTCTGGTTTGTGCCAGTTGCCCCTTGTCCTATCGCTGGGCACCACTGAAAAGGATCTGGCCCCATCCTCTTGACACCTACCCTTTAGATAAGCACTGATAAGACCCCTTCTTGGTCTTCTCCGTGGTGAACACCCTCATACACCAGTCTCCTCATCATCTTTGTATCCTCCACTGGAACCCTCTCCAGTAGTTCCCCATCTGCCCTGAATTGGGGAGTCATGTTAAAAGAGTCTGTCAAAACAGATTTGGGGTTGAATCTTCCCAGTACAAATTCTATCTGCAGCTTCAGATGTCTTCACAAAAGAGAAGGTTGAACCCTTCCTGACACAAGGTCTCATTCCAGGATTGAAACTGCAGCTTCAGGGGTAGGCGGCCTATCAACAAATAGAGCCAGGGCACTAAGTTTAAATATAATGAGCTGTGACATCTGTACCTAATAAGCACTCTGCATTTGTTATATATTAGAAGAAATGGAAAGCAAGACAGTCCAGTCTAAACAATCAAGACTTGGTTTATATGCAGTTCATTAGTACTCATGCGCAGTCACTGAGAGGTCATGTCAAGCCACACTGCTCATCCTCTTACCGAGTTACGATAGATGTTTCTGGGGGATTACAATAAAAGGAGCATTAACTTACACTGCATAAGACTTTGATTTGCATGTTTAAAAGTACACAATGCGTCTCAGTCAGATTCACTTTGCATTAAGTGTTTCTCCATTAAGTGGGACCTTTCCTGTGCAGTAATTGCTCCTGTGAAATTAAAGCTGAATTTCTAAGAATCAAAGTGAGAAACCAGATTTGAAACCTTGAAATCTGAAGACATTCACAGCTAAGTGGGAACTTCCCGGCTCATGCTCCTTGCCCACCAAATTGTAGCTCATCTCAATTTTGCAGCTATAGAATACATTGTAGTACTTCTATACTTTTGGGGTTTGTAAAACCTGGGCTACTGTATTTACAGTATCTAACATCCTGCCATGACTTGTAAAAAACAAATACATTTTTTAAAAAATCCACAAAAGTCTTGATTTTTTATTTTTTTTTTTAAATTGGCCCTATGCCTGGCTTGCCTGAATGATGGCTGTGCTGATGTGCATTTTTCTGCTACCCTTCCAGTTCAGTAGTGGCTCAATTCCTCATCTCTGTCATCCATAACAAAATCTCCCTTGCTTGTGGCATGAGCGCAAGCTGGCCTCAGCTCTCATTGAAACAAAGCTTCCATGCAAAATGTGATTCCCGGCAGGGAGATAAGCAGAATGCAAAGTGACTTCTGATGATTTTGATTCTCCATGAAACTTGTAGATCAAATGCAGCATGATTTTCATAGTCATGCTTTTCAGACTCATGCTTTTGGTTTAAAAAAATGTTAAATGTTTCTTTTTGCTTCCTTTCTATCCTCTGCCCCCATCTCCCCCACTCACCTTTTGTCTCTTTTAGCACCTGGCTCTTAAATGCAGTACATCAAACGTGTTTTGAAGGCTCTGAGATTGTTAAAATTAAAACAGCTATAATGATGATCAACTCTTAGTTCCTGCATAATGAACAGGAAAATGAGTTACAGAAGATTCAACTCAGTCAAGCTTTAGCCAAGATTTGAACTGAATCTTTTAAGAGTCACTTTTATATTGTGGGAGGCAGCCTGTGGTCCTTCTTTTTTGCATACTGTAGGTTCAGATGATTCAGAGAGTAGGCTTCAACTTGCAGGCACTCACCTGACATGGAGTGATTCTGAGTTCTGCACTTTCTTACCTCAGATGCCATCAAACTTAAAGCCTTCTGTGAAGGTATAGTTAGGTTTTGAGTAACTGAAATGCATTAATTAGGCATTAGACTGGGGCAAGGGAAAAGATGTAATTTTTTTTCCCCCCCACTGTGAGTGATTGCTGATTCAGGCATGTCAAGTAAGGTGGTTATTGTGAAATATGATTGATGTGTCTCAGTCTGTGTTATTTTCTGCTCCTGTATGCAAAAACATGTAGTTTGCTTTAAATAGCAAAGGAGAGGCTGCATTGTCACAGTAAACAGGATTTTAGCAGGATGATGCAGCTGCCTGAGCTTTTAAAGGCATTTTTCTCTCTGAAAAACGGAATATACATTAGTGTCTTAGGTGGGTTTGGCAGCCAACAGGCTCCTTTTATCAAGACCTTCATCTGGTGGCAGTGCTGTGGTATACCACTTCTCATAAGGAAGAACATAAGACAAATAAGCTCTCAAGCAATTTATATGTAGCTCTGCATGCGGCCAGCAGTTAGGGTAGCGCTTGCCAAAGGCGTGCTGAAAAGTCAGCATCCCTGGCTGGAGGTGAGACAGCAGAGTGCTGAGGGAGGAATTCAGGGACAGGTGATCTGAGTTGAAAATTAAGCCTCAAAACTGAGCCAAGATCCATCCATAATGGAAGTAACCAGGGACCCATTGTCATCTCTCACCAGGAAAAATGAAAACACTTTGCTTTCTGAGGTGTGGTAGTGTGTATAGGTCTAAGCCACCTGGAGGTCTGGTATTTGATTTCCAATTTTTGGACTCTGGGTTCTTTTCTGAAACTACTCAGAAACACTTAATCGTTGGTACTGTAAAACAGCCTCTCTCCTCTACCCCCAGGAACTAAAATATTCCAGAGCATTCTGGATATGGTCTGTTTCTTGTGCTGGTAGCTATCTCAGCCCATGCTTATGGGGGGAAAAATGCAGACTATTTAATATAAGAAAGAATTATCCTACTTTATGACTTGCCAGCTATTTGCTCTTTATTTCATAGAATCATTTTAGTTGAAAGAGATCTTTAAGATCAAGTCCAACCATTAATCCAGTACTTCCAAGTCACCACTAAACCATGTTCTTCAGCACCAGATCTACACAGCTTTTAAATTCCTCCAGAGACAGTGACTCCAACACTTCCCTGGGCAGCCTGATCCAGGCCTTGACAGTGCTTTTGGTGAGGAAATTTTTCCAAGTCTCCAATCTAAACCTCTTCCGGTGCATTTTGAGGCTGTTTCCTCTTGTCCTATCGCTTCTGACTTGGGAAAAGAGATTGATTATATTTGGTTGGAAGAGACCACCTTCAAGATCATCATGTTCAACCTTTGACCCAGCAGTGCAAGGTCACCACTAAGCCATGTCCCTAAGCACCAGGTCCATATGCCATTTAAACACCCCCAGGGATGGTGACTCCATCACCGCTCTGGACAGACCGTTCCAATGTTTGATAACAGTGAAGCAGTTGTGATATCCAGTCTGAACCTCCCCTGGCACAGCTTCCATCCGTTTCCTCTAGCCCTGGTGCTTGCCACTAGGGAGAAGAGGCTGGCCCTCTCCTCACTCCAACTTCCTTTCAGGTACTTGTAGAAAGTGATATGGTCTCCCCTTAGCCTTCTGTTCTCCAGACTGAACAATCCCAGCTCCCTATAGGACCTGTGTTCTAGACTCTCACCAGCTTTACTGCCCTTCTTTGGACATGCTTCACCACCTCAGTGTCCTTCTTGTAGTGGGGAGCCCAAAACTGAACCCAATATTAAAGCTGTGGCCTAACCAGTGCTGAGTATAGGGGGACAATCTCTTCCAGCTATGGCAGGAATAAAATTGTAAGGAAATGTTTTACCAGCTTGCTGTTAACATCTGCTGTCACCTTAGAGAAATACACAGAACTGCAACTCAGCTGTCCCAAGAGGAAAAAACCTGTGTCCAACACCAGCTTTAATTGATGACTCTGCCACTCAGTTTCACCTACAACGAGGAAAACAATTCTCTGTGCAATTTCCAAAGCTTATTGCTGGTTTGGTCTGAGTTTTGATAATGTAGCCAGTTTGTTGTGTGAGCAGCAAGTTTCTTATGGGTCCCTGCTCTGCTTTTGCATCCCACTTTGTGTCTTTAAACATAGTGAACCAGCAAAATCTTGGACTTAGAAGGTGATCCTAAACATGTATTACCGAAAGACACCCCTTGCGTTGTACAGGGGAAGTTTCCCCTTTGTTTTCTGCACCCCTATACTAGGAAAGGACTTCCTCTGTCCTCATGAAATTCCTTAGTCTGCAGGAATTACCCACTTGGTTTTGGACCATTTTCCATTACTGTGTCCAGGTTTCCATTTGTACAGCCTAGTTCTTGCACATGGGAATGGCAGTCAGGGGGAAGGTCAACATGTTAGCACATTGTGATGGTTTGGGAGTTACGCGCCCCCCCCTCCCCCCCTTATGAAAACCACCCAGACTGGACTCAGCCGGCTGGAAGTTTTATATTCACAGCACAATATACAAACAGATATTTACAATATATTATAATATTTACAGCAATATACAGAAATATACAAGTTAAAAGTAATGCAGAAGAAACACAATATCCCTCCCAAAACAATGAGACTGCCAGGAGGATCCCGACCCAAACCACCTTCCCCCTCTTTCCCTCCCTTCAGAAATAACCAGATTAATCCCTCTATATCTCACATGATAAATCTGGAGAGATCTGAGGTGAGATGTCAAAAAGACGAGAAGGAGGTTAGAGGAAATACAGGGTTAGGTCACAATTAAGGCAGATGCAACCACAGACCACCAGAGAGAAAGGAGCAGAACTGAGAACTAATTGAGAAGTGTGTGAGAAGTGAGTGTCTGATCTATATTTTGACTAGTTGTATTTCTCAGCAGAGGAATGAGTGATATAGGTTACTGTTGTTGCTTTCTTTCTTCTTACAGCTAAGGATTTAATTTCTCTCAGTAAAATATTCCAATTAGCCTCAAAACAGCACACTTAAGTGGTATATCTAGAAGGAGACCTCTGAACAGTAGTTTGAGCCTGCCTGTCAGGCACTAAGGGATCAGCATAGTCCTCCATCTGCAGAACCTTGCAACTAGGTCAGTGTCCTGTCTGATCATTCCCTAACAGCTTAGGGCTATTTAATACTTTTCGTATTTCTCCTTATTTATGCCTGTGTTTTCAGGTAGGATTGTGTCCAGCATAGCCTTAGTCTTCACGGTGTATAATGTGTAGCATTCAACTTGACCTTTGGGCTGAATTTTAAGAAATACTATGGTAAAAAAAATGGAGCTTTTCAGATTTGGGATACTACATTAGTACTTGTAATGGCCAAGTGCTCAAAGAGTAGGTCAGTGCCTAGGAAAGGCCTTGGAATAATAATGTCTCAGTTCTTTGTTCTTGCTACTGTCATTAAAGGGCATGGTAGCACTCCATCATGCACAGCATGTGCCCGGCTCCTGATTCTGCTGTGCAGGATGTGGCTCAGTATTACCAGAACCCACATGCATGGATTTCCGTCTCATGGAAGTGCTGGAAACCAAGGAAATGTCTCATCCACGGTGAATAAGTGCAGGTGCAAATCTAACACCTACAAAGTGCTTGCAGGTTCTGTGAGTTTAGACACAGCCTGTACATCCTTGAGAAATCATTCCAAGGCATTAGAAGATCTGGGTCTTAATCCTCCCATGCCTTAATTTTCCCACCTGTTCTGTATGTGTACCTCCACCTCTTCCATATATGTGAAGAACCCTCACTACCTCAGTATTTAAGAGTGGAGTTCTTGGGTCTCTGCCTAAGAAGAAAATCTTGCAGTGTTTCTGAAAGTACTACCGACAACACTGGGCTGTTCCTGCTTGGACATTAAACTTTTATCTTATACAAAAAGGGTATGAAAAAGAGGAAATCTACTTCTCTGCAGATCCTTTCTGTTTGCAAAAGGTGCATCAGCATCCACAGCTCTGTGAGATTGTGCAGTTATAATCTTCACTGTGTTCAGCTCCAGTTCTGTGCAGGGCAACTTTCTAACTACTCCTGAACCAGCTTGGTATTTCTAATGCACAGATGTTGAGCATTGAGGAACAAGGAGGTCTCTGCTTTCCTCGTCTACCAAGTCTTTCAAAAGTAATTGTTCCCCAGAACTAGGGGAGGTGAAAAATAATTGACCACAGCTCATTGTGTGCTATTGGTCCAGAACCCAAGGCAAGAATCAAAGACTACTCCTGATACAGCACTCCTGTCCTTTGTTCTACCCCAAATTAAATCCCACTGTGATATCAGTACAATATTTACTCTGCACTGATTGCATCGCAGGCTGCCAAGCAGAGGGCAAGCAGCTAAGCAATCCTCATGCTGCTAATAACCCTTGCGTGTCGGATAGGTGGCATTAGCCATGACTGCACAGTGGTGCAGTTCTCTTCTGCTTGGGTTTTACTTTAATTTTTGAACTTCGCTTCCATCTTGTGGTCATCTTAGGCACTGCAGGCAGGACGGGTTGCTCTCAGTCTTGGAATCCTGGAATTCCTTTAGGTTGAAAAAGACCTTTAGGATTATTTAAGCACTTTTTAGAGTCTAACCGTTAACCCAGCACTGGCAGATCACCACTAAACCATGTCCCTCAGCACCATGTTTACAGGTGTTTTAGATCCCCTCCAGGTGTGGTGACTCCAATACTTCCCTTGTGCCAGGGCTTGACAACCATTACCAGAAAGAAATTTTTTCCCAGTATTCAATCTAAACCTTCCATGGTGCACTTACTCTGTTCCTATCACATGTTCCTAGGCAGAAGAGACTGAACCCCACTTGCTACAACCTCCCTTGAGGGAGTTGTAGAGAGCAAGAAGGGCTCCTCTGAGCCTCCTTTTCTTCAGGATAAACAACCCCAGTACCCTCAGTCACTCCTCATAAGACTTGTGCTTTAGAACCTTCAAAATGATTAGCAATAACCTTGGCAGTTCTTAAGGTCCAATTTTTCAGGCCTTCTCACCATGCAGCTGGTATCATGCTGTGACTGTATCTATTGTAAATCCACTGTAAATGTGCATTGTTGGCTTTGGGGCTTTGTCACAGAATCACAGAATGGTAGAGGTTGGAAGGGACTTGAAAGATCGTCTAGTCCAACCCCCACCCCTGCCAGAGCAGGATCACCTAGATCCTTTTTCACAAAAGTCACAGAATTGTCAGGGTTGGAAGGTACCTCAAAGATCATCTAGTTCCATCTCCCCCACCATGAAGGTTGGGGAGGCCTTCCACTAGATCAGTGAAATCCTTTTTTTTCCCTCTTTTTCTTTCCGAAGTGGCTTTCAGGCAAAGTGCAGCAGACCATCATAGAGCAGAGGGACATTTTGTGGTGCAGCAGAACTAACCTAATGATTCTTTCTTATCCAAACAGCATTCCCACTCTTCCTTATTGCCAACTCTCAGACATGTGACCCTGCCCCCTCCTCCTTTGCAATATTTTGGCTATTCATAATGTATTCGTTTTTGCTATTGTAGCAGTATTTTTTTACAGATTAATGAGCCATGCAAAGGAGGCAGCATGAGTGAGATTTGCCTGTAGGGAGAAATAGGAAGAGGAGTGAGACGAATGTGTTATGGCAGCAAAAAGCCATTGTATTAATCCATCTGTTAAATGAGATCTCCACTATTATAGCATCTCTCCTCAGGTCGCCACTGTCCAGTGTTTGTTTAATTCCATCATCCTTCACAGGTTCCTTACAGGCCAGTGAGCTCTCTGCAGGGTTCCGAAGGAAGAGGGAAACTCATTGTTGTTCACTTGGAAACATCTAGCCCTGACCTCCAATGTTTCACAACTGATGTATGGGTTAGGAAATTGCTTTTCAATAATGCAGGGGGGAAAGTTTAAAATTAAATACATCTTGTGACTAAAGAGCCTTCATTTGAAAGAATTACTTACATGGCAGCCATGAAAAGCTAAAAAGTCTGGTTTTTTTTTTCCATTAGCAGACAAGCTAGCATTAATGGGAATTTAATTTCTACTACCATTCTATTTGGGTAACATAAAAGCGTTGCCTCTCCCTCTAGTAAGATGATGTAGTCATCAATTTGTGACTCAAGTTTAAAAATTTAATTTTTTTCTCATGAGAAGGCTTGATAATGTAGGAAAAGAAAGGATCAATTAGTTTCCTGATGCTTTAATGATCCAGAAAATAAGATTTAATAAGGTCAATTTATCTTGTCCATGGACTGTAATCCTGCACCATTAAAGTCAGTGGCAGTTTTGTTATTGACTTAGAGATGTGCAAGGTAAAATTTAAATGTGAAAGGATGCCTTATAAAAGGGCATTAAAACTGTGGACAACTCACTGAATTACTCATACTAGGTCTAATTAATCAAGTTACAATTATTAAACCTTTCTATTGCAACTGTTTTCTTTCCTGGGCAATTGCAAGTCATAGTCCTTTCACTGAGTGTATATTCTGAAGAAGAAGTACTATTAAACAGCCAGTATGAGGGGTTGTATTGAGCTTGCATTTATCTCCTCATAGTGCTTTGTGAATTTATCCATCTAGTACCATCTTCATATGCTTTCTGTGGTATCTGTCCTGTTCTTTCATGTGTTATGGTGTAGCAGTGCTGTGCTTCACAAGGCAGAATGTTTTGGGCAGCCCTCATCCTTGGCGCAGCTCCAGTGGGTTCTCCAAGCTCAATACAGTGCATCTGAAATAACCTTCTTTTGTTTCTGCATGGTAGAGATAAATATGAAAATTGTAGCAGTTTAAGAGCTAACACTCTGGTTTTGTTTTGAATTACAGACAGGAGAGAGGAACTTTCTGGACATTCTTTTGAATATAGAATGGATGAACAGGACATTTGTTGTGAAAAGAATAATAAAGTCTTTGTCATTCATTGGTTTGCTAAGAGCGATAATACGACAATGTATAAACGATTTCTCACTCTGTTCCCTTTGCCTTCTGCTCCTTCACTGCCCCTCTGTTCATAACTGAATACTAACCTTGACTGACCAGATAACACCTGAGATCTTGCTGGTTTTCTCTTTGGAGGGAGAGAAGCAGGTGGCATTGGCTTTCTTTGCCCAGGGGAGAGGATTGGATTTCTGTATTATTTCTAAATTGTATATAATTGTGAATACATGTAAATATAGTTTGTATATAGGCTTGTAAATTTAGCTTGCTGTAAAATATAGCTTTATCTTATTTCCAAGCTGTCTGAACTAGTCTGGTAAATTTTATGTGGGGGTGGAGGAGAAATTTCCTAACCCATCCCACATGGGTTTGAGTTTTCCTAATGGTATCTTATTTCAGTTGAGGTAAATTGTCTCCCTTAGAAGATGCAGCTGTATTTCTGAAAGAGACAACTTTTGGTTGGTTAGTTCTTTGGATCTTCCTTAGTGCAAATCTGACCTTTCTCTGTCAGTGTAGTAAAGCAGACCAAATATGAGGAAAGAATCTGCAGTGGGTTTCTGAAATTTGTGATGTGCAGTGCAGATGCCACCAGTAAGCACTTTATCAGTGCTCTTCCACACATCATTTTGTCACTATACTCTAGGAAGAAAACACTGTTCAACTTCACATGCTCACCTTTGGAATTTGGTAGGACTCCTTCACCAGAACTTCCTTCCTTGGAAAGGGTACTGCAGTGCCCCCACATCATCGTTTAATTATCCTGAAATAACTGTTTTGTTACTAATTACATAATAGCACCATCCACCCTTTACTGCAATTAAATTTGCAGTGCCTGACTGTTGGAAACTGTGTTGTCATAATAAGGGTAGTTTCCTTTATTTGCTTATGCTGAGTTGCAGAATCTATAATTACATGCACGGATCATCAATTTTAGACTTGTTTGTATAATTATAAGTAATTGAACATGAAAGCAATTTTGGAATACCAGACTATAAAGTACTCTGTCTATTGTGGAGTTGGGATAATTAGTAGATTAGAGGGATGATTATCAGTTAAGAAAGAGCTTCATAATTTTGTAGCAATTTAAATAGAAACAAAAACCCCTACTTCATCAGTTCAGCAGTAGCTTGCCTTGCTTACAATCAGGGATAGTCAGATTTTCAGAGTTACTGAGCTATGTGCACATGCAGAATCATTTGAGGTTGGTCTAGTGTGTTGATAAATTAGCACAATAATTCTCCCAGTAATATATTTTATGGACTGTATTCATTGCAGGGAGTCCAGGCATTTTTAATAGCATTATTAAACTTATTAACAGCACATTTTGTTGTTAAAAAAAATAAGAGGCCTGTTAAATACAAGATAAATGTATAGAAGTTATTAAATCCATATAAAAGACCTTCTTAGTGAAAGCAAACACTTTATTTGGAAGAACTTGCTGAGAAGCTTGGTGCAGAGGAAAGCAGACATTCTCCTACACATCAGAAAAGTGTATTACAAAAAACAGAGGTCTGAACGTAAATACATGGTCTCAGATCAGACCTCTTGGCTAGATTTTCTGTCTTGCCAGTAAGCAGAAGGGTCAGGGTCAGAAGGGTTGGAGCTAGGTGCATCAGAAAGTGGTGCTGGTGGGTCTTGCCCAGGGGCTAGCATCAGGGCAACCATGCTGTAACCTCTGGGATCCCACTGTTGACAGCCAACTGGCGTTGATCCTGGCTACAGAAAGGAATTTTACCCAGGGTTGACTTCATCCTTCCTGGGCAGAAAATTACTTCATGGCCCAGAGGAAAAGAACCTGGAGAAGTGTTGGTCTATAGTTGGCTGACTGAGTCAGCAGTGTGCCCAGGGGGCCAAGAAGGCAAACAGCACAGAAATAGTGTGGCCAATAGGCATAGGGCAGTGACTATCCTACTGTACTTGGCACTGATGAGACTAGTTTGAATACCGTGTACAGTTTTGGGCTCCTCACTGCAAGAAAGACATTGAGGTGATGGAGTGTGTCCAGAGAAGGGCAACAAAGCAGGTGAAGGGCCTAGAGCATGAGGTTTATGAAGAGCAGCTGAGTGGCCTGGGGTTGTTTAGCCTGGAGAAAAGGATTCTGAGGGGAAATCTTCCTGCTCTCTATAACTGCCTGGGAGAAGGTTGTAGCAAGGTGGGGGTCAGCCTCTTCTCCCAAGTGAAAAGTGGAAGTGGCCTCAAGTTGTGCTATGGAGGTTTAGGTTGCATATTATGGAAAATTTCTTCCCTGAAATGGTTGTCAAGTCCTGGAAGAGGCTGCCCAGGGAAGTGGTGGAGTCACCAGTCCTGGAAGGATTTGAAGGACCTGTAGATGTGTTGCTGAAGAACATGGCTTAGTGATGACCTGCCAATGCTAGGTTAGTGGTTGGACCTTAAAGGTTTCTTCCAACCAAAACAATCTCATAATTCTGATTCTCCATTGCTGAAGGCACAGATGAGTGCCTTCAGTAGAGGCAGTGTCCTCTACTGAGCTATGAAATGCAGACAGCAACTCTGCCAGTGTCACCTCAGGCAAGTTGCTTTAGTGTTCAGATGTTGTTATGAATTTCCTTGCAAGAATGCTGATAAGTTCTTCAATTGCCCTCCCCTTTTCCTTTCCACTCCCCTCCCTTCCTTTCCCTTTTCCCTTCCCTTTTTTCTCTTACTGATGTTTCTGTGGCTGCCAGTAGTGGTAGTTGGCTATTCAGAGTTCTCCCTCACTAAAGGATAGTGCTTGGAACACACTGCTGCCTTTCCCCCTCATGTTCAGTCCAGTCAGCCTGGGTTTTTTAGGAATACCACAAATGGCTCTGATCACAGGAAACAGGTATTTGGAACCAATGACAAAACTGTTTGAAGAAAAGATGATTTCTGTAATTCTCATCTCCAGGGTTAATGTCTAGAAAGAAAGCACTTCATAGAATTTCTGTTTTTTCCTTCCCCAAAAGGGGAAAGAAAAGGGAAAAGTCTTCTGTAAGCTTTCATCAGCTTTACTTTACTTGCTTTTTACTTCTTATACCTAAAATACATATACCAATAAATATTTAAAATATAAGCAAACTTCCTTGCATTAATATAATTTTTTGCTGACACAAAACTGGAATTTCAGAAGAGCAAAGTCAGCCAAACTCAGCAAACCCCGCAAAAAGTGAGCAACCATAGCACCATCTCCACAACACACGGAAGGAGATTTGCTTGAAGTGTGGTCTGTAGGTGTTTTTCATGTTGATAGTGAGAGTCCAAGCTGAGACGGGTTATCGCCCAACTTGGTGTGGTTTGGAAGTGCCACTGTGTGCCATATATTTTAGGTAGCACTGACATCTGGTGGCAAGAAGCAAGATGAAACCGGTCCGAGCTGCAGCCCAGGCAAACAGGACTGCAACAACCGAGGGAGGTTCTCCTCCTCCTTCACTCTGCCCTGGTGAGACCTCACCTGGAATATTGCGTTCAGTTCTGGGCTCCCAAATTCCAGAGAGAGAGATCTACTTGAGAGAGTCCAACAGAGGGCTACAAAGATGATTAAGAGGGTGGAGCCCTGCCCTGTGAGGAGAGGCTGAGGGACCTGGGGCTGTTCGTTCTGGAGGGGATCTAATCAATGTCTATAAATATCTGAGGGCTGGATGCCAAGAGGAAGGGGACAAACTCTTCTCAATTGTGCCTTGTGATAGGACAAGGGGAAGAACTTTTTTACTGTAAGGGTCATGGAGCAGTGGAACAAGCTTCCCAGAGAGGTTGCAGAGTCTCCTTCTCTGGAGACTTTCAAGATCCATCTGGGTGCATTTCTGTGTTATGGTCTTGCTCTGGCAGGGGGATTGGACTCGTTGATCTCTGGGAGTCCCTTCCAACCTCTAACATCCTGTGATCCTGTGAACCTGCACACTCTTCTCATTTATAGTGTTTTCACATATTTACCCATAAATGCAGCATATTGGAAAACTAAGCAGTCCTCAGGGTTTTGGGGCTTAGTAATGCTGCCACAGGAAGAAAAAATAAGTAATCACTAAAAGCCGATTAATAAAAGCCAAGTAGCAGCTATGAAGAGGTAACTAGAGTTGGAGGGCAAACAAAAATAAAGATGAAGGTGCAAAGTGAAAGCTTTGTTTTCAGCTCTCATCACATTTCCAAAGTAATCATCAGGAAAAAATGCTTTGTATGCCCTAGGAAAGTTATTAAACACTCACCAATAAGATGTTTGGAAGTGCTGCAAGGTACACTTCCCTTCTGCTTTTCCTCTCTTCCATTTAGGATTCAAAGATGTTAAGAGGCTCATCTTTCTTCCCTACCCCTGTTTTTTCCCCTCCTCTTTCCTGCTACATTGCCTTCAGTGAGTCTCAGGCTTGCACCTGGCTGCTGTCAGAGTGCACTGATGATTCCACCAGCAGTGCCAAAACCAAGAGCATAAGATCATGGGACATACCCCAGAAGACACTAAAAATTCCTGAGGTATTTCAAAACAAACTTTGTAAGGCTTTCTAATTGCACTCAGGAGCTCGATGTGTGAGGGCTCATGTATTCAGGACTATCTGTACAGTTCCAAGGACAAAGGTTTTGGTTCCTGTACTTTCTTTTTTCTTTTTTAAACCAAAATCCAGTCCTGGTGGACTCCAGTTCTGTGAGCTGGGACCTCCAGAGAGCTGTAAACTCCCAAGAGAGCTTGGCTGTACTGGGGATCTGGACAAACACAAATGGAAGAGGCTGCCCAGGGGACTTGTGGAGTTTCCCTCTCTGGAGATATTCAAGACTTGCCTGGACGCATTCCTGTGCGATCTGGTATATAGATCCTGCTCTGGCAGGGGGGTTGGACTGGATGATCTTACGAGCTCCCTTCCAGTCCCTGACATTCTGTGACTCTGTGAAATCTTCACAGGCTAACCCCTCTCTGTGTCTGTACCTTGGTGTTAAACCAGAACCTTGGATTCCTGCAAGAGACAGTCATGTTATTTTTGGCCCACAATAAGAGTGACTCTTAATAGCATCTCACTTGCCTTGAGTGTATGCATTAAGATCTTAGAGAAATTAATCACAGGATGTTTCTTAGTTTCAAAACTCAATAGCTTAAACTCCATATGAACTTGCCAGATTTGTGTAAAGCAAAAGCTATTTCATGACAGGCAGAACTTTGTAATTCTTTGCTCTCTGCTAGGGGGCAATATCTGATAAATAATATCTTCCTTTTCTGTGGGACTAAAGCTCTCATCTGTAACAGCAATACAGTGAGGAGAACGTCTGCCATAATTGCATACAGCATTTCTGTGCTTGCAGGGGGTAAATCATAAATTACACTGAGATGTGTAGCAAAAGAAAGAACAGCTAGAGACAGAGTGTATTTAGATGCTAGTTTACAGCTTCACATAGACAAGTGTTCATCTGGTAGAATGGAATTAAACAGAAACAAGGATTTAACTTCATCACACAGAGTGCAAATCACAGAATCACAGAACTGGAAGGGACCTCCAGAGATCATCCAGTCCAACACCCTGCCAAGGCAGCATCCCCTAGGGTAGTTCACACAGGAATGGATCCAGGTAGGTTTTGAAAGTCTCCAGAGAAGGAGACTCCACAACCTTCCTGGGCAGCCTGTTCCCTCACTGTAAAGAAGTTTCTCCTCATGTTGAGAGGAAACCTTCTTTGTTCCAGTTTGTAGCCATTGCTCCTTGGCTTATTGCTGCCATCCACCAAAAAGAGATTGGCCCTAGCCACTTGACACCCACCCCTCAGTTATTTGTACTCATTAATAAGATCTCCTCTCAGTTTTCTCTTCTCCAGACTGAACAGTCCCAGGTCTCTCAGTCTCTCTTTTTAGGGGAGATGTTCAAGTCTTCCAGTCATCCTCGTGGCTCTCTGTTGGACTCTTTCTAACAGGTCCCTGTGTCTCTTGAAGAACCTCCTAAGACCTGCTGGCCACACTTTTCTTGATGCACCCCAGGATGCCATTGGCTCTCCTGGCCACAAGGGCACATTTCTGGCCCATGCAGAACTTGCTGTCCACCAGCACTGTCCACTCCAAGGTCTTTCTCCATGGAGCTGATTTCCAGCAAGGCAGCCCCAAACCTGTACTGGTGCCTGTTGTTATTCCTCCCCAGATGCAGGACCCTGCACTTTTCCTTACTGAATGAGTCACACAGGCAAGTCAAGTTTTCCACAAGTGTAGTTTCCATGCCTCAAGCATTGCAATAAGTACTGCCATATTGCTGCTGGTCTGTGAAATCTGCAAACTAAAGTCTTCTGGAGAAATTTAGTCACTTTGCGCTGGGTCTTATGGTAATTTGCAGGCATAAAATCATTTATTGTGAACAGTTCTCACAATTTAAGTAAAACATGAGTTCTGTGCAAGTGAAAGAGGTGTTTCATGTTTATTGGCCAAGCCCAGAGAGAAAGGTGATTTGTACTCAGGTTTAACAGAAGTATAGATTGATCACAAATTCAAGATCAAAGAAAAGACTGCAAGTCTCCTTGCAGTTCATAAACTTCAGACACAGTAGGGTGCAACAAATATGTTAGGTGACATACTTAATTTTCTCTCTTTATTAGCATCTTTGACAGTTATCTTATGCCAAAGCTGCTATTATATTGGGGTGTCTGTAGCAGTTACAGTAAGTACTATTACCTTCCTACTATGCTGAACTCCAGGAAATTTTACTTATGGCTCTTCTCAGTTGTGCCCTGTGATAAGACAAGGGGCAATGGGTATAAACTACAGCACAGAAAATTCCACCTCAACATGAGGAAGAACTTTATTGTATGGATCACAGCACTAGAACAGGCTCCCGAGAGAGGTTGTGGAGTCTCCTTCTCTGGAGACTCTCAAGACCTGTCTGGATGCATTCCTGTGCAGCCTGCACTAGATTATGGTCCTGGCAGAGGGGCTGGACTCAGTGATCTCTGGAGGTTGCTTCCAACCCTTAACATCCTGTGAGAAATTTGTTTGTAGTCATTATAGAATTCTAGGGTGGTTTGGATTGGAAAGGACCTTTAAGATCATCTAGTTCCACCCCGCCATGGGCAGGGACTCCCCTTACTAGACCAGGTTGCTCAAGGCCCCATCCAACCTGGCTTTGAACACTTCCAAAGATGAGGCTTTGAATGCATTTAGGCTTGGAGCCTTCACAACTTCTGTGGGGAACCTGTTCCAGTGCCTTACCAACCTCACAGAGAACACTTTCTTCCTAATGTCTAATCTAAATCTAGCTTCTTCCAATTCAAAGCCATTCTCCTCATCCTGACTTTGTTAAAGGTCCCTCTCCAGCTCTCCTGTAAGCCCCCTTCAAATACTGGAAGGCTGCTATAAGGTCTCCCCAGAGTCTTTTCTCAAGGCTGAAAACCCACAACTCTCTCAGCCTGTCTTGGTAGGAGAGGTGCTCCAGATCCTCTGTTCATTTCTGCAGCCTTCCTCTGGGTGGTAGTTTGAGGGATCCTAGGTCCCCCTTAAACAAAACCGTGGGGATGGAAGCCCATCCCAGGGGGACAGACCTGCTCATCGCAGGATATTGTAATATTGTCACTCTTTTCTGTCTTCCAGTATCACAGCTCAAAAGACAGTGCCTGACTGATCTCTCCCCTTTCTCTTCCCTGCCTTTCTTGCTTCCGCATCTCCTCTCTGACAGCAGCACGCTCCTATCTCGTGTTTTGCAGGGAGATGGCAGGCAGGGGATCGAGCCACTGAGGCACTGTAGGCACAGCTGCAGGGGTGGCTGCGGTTTGCCTTCAGCTGACTGATGGTGGAAGGGGTGGAGGATTGTGGAAGGCCAGCTTGGGCCTAGTGGATTTTATACTTACTCTTCCCGATTGTCTTTTGTACCTATGCTCTTGTAAATGGAATTTCTTCTTTAAGCTTCCAATCAGAGTGCAGTGTCCTCATTCTTTCTCCTGGAAAGGGGTGATAGTCATTTCATAGAATCATAGAATGGTAAGGTTGGAAGGGACCTCAAGGATCTTTAGTTCCAACCCCCTGCCATAGGCAGGGACACCTCCCACTAGAACAGGTCACTCAAGATCTCATCCAGCCTGGTCCTGAACACCTCCAGGGATTCTGGGTGATTCTGTGCTCCACAACCTCCCTGGGCAACCTGTGCCAGTGCCTCACCACCCTCATTGTAAAGAACTTCCTCCTAACATCCAGTCTAAATCTCTCCTCTGCCAGTTCAAACCCATTGCCCCTTGTCCTGTCATTGCAAGACCTTGTCAATAGTTCCTCCCCAGCCTTCCTGTAGGCCCCCTTCAGATACCGGAAGGCTACTATAAGGTCTCCTTGAAGCCTTCTCTTCTCCAGGCTGAAGAGCCTCAACTCTTGTAGCCTGTCCTTATAGCAGAGCTGCTGCAGCACTCTGATCATCTTCGTGGCCTCCTCTGGACCCGCAACAGTTCCATGTCCTTCCTGTGCTGGGGGCTCCAGAACTGTATACAGTACTCCAGTACTGTCCACCAGTACCAGGTAAGCTCGTGGCCCAAACTGGGATGCTCTGGACCTGCTCTAATGGCATCATGTGCTTGCTGTTACAACATTTGATCACTCAGGAATGCAGATTCATGTATTTGGTTTAGGACACACTCACGTGCTGGCAGATAGTTAGTGTACCCACCAGGAACATGTATTTTATGAGCACTAAACTGAAATTGCAAGGAAGAAATTCACTGTGGAAATAGTTCAAGAGGGAAATGGTAGAAATAATTCAGTTTATTTTATTAAAAAGCATTTATCACCACCATATCCTTTTAAAACTAATATACAAGTGTGAGTGCACGTAGCAAAGCATGAATTTTATAAAAGGCAGAAAAGGCTCCAACATAAGCAAGTGAGTTCTTTTAGTTACCCTGGTAGTCAAATTGAATTCTTTACAGGATACAGGCCCTGGGGAGTGTGATGAGTGGTTTAATTAGTTTTAAACCATCATATTTAATCAGGCACTGTGCATTTTTAAACTATGTTCATTCTACTTCTAGGAAGGCTATTTCAGATGATCTTATCATTTGTAGTCTCATAGACTTTGGAGCCCTAGATTCAGTGTGAGGCAGATCTCTTTAACTGACATCACTGTACTCTAAAAACTAATGATTATTCTCAGAGTAAAACCTTAGTCTTAAACTCAGCTTATGAAGTGGAAGAGCTGTTAGGCATTTCTGAGCTACAGTTTTAATTGGGATATTGTTCATCTGCAAAGCAGACAGAGTTCATTCCATTTATCCATGTGATGAAAAGCTCCAGAAGGCACAGGTGACAGGACAGAAAAATGTACTCATAACAATGAATTTGATTTTGTTGAACAAATTTTTGTATCAGAGCTGCTGTGAGACAACTGAAATTTTTGGTTTACATTTTTATAACTTCATATATCGAGCAATTATCCAAATAATGATACCTTAACCTCTTACAGTTGTACTAAGTAAGCTGGAAGGGAAGGAAAAAAGGTAAAGGTTCTTGCATCGTTCTGATATTTTTATTAGATGCAAAGGAGAATGCATAAATGACAGCTTGCTTGACCTCTGTGTGGAAGCAGTACACTTGCCAGCAAAGACTGGCAAGAATTGGGCCATATTCTTTGCTGTGTTAAGCAGGTTTGAACTTTGCTGATGCTATAAAAGCCATTTGGGCAAAGTCTGAATCTTACCTGGACACAGGGACTCTGCTAGAGGCTCCCTGCCACTCTTCTTAGATGATACTAAGAGCATCCAGAGCAGATTCTATGCCACAGGATCACAGGATGTCAGGGGTTGGAAGGGACCCAAAGAGATCGAGTCTAATTCCCTGCCAGAGCAGGACCATACAATCTAGCTCAGGTCACAGAGGAACACATCCAGATGGGCTTTGAAAGTCTCCAGAGAAGGAGACTCCACAACCTCTCTGGGGAGCATGTGTCAGTGCTTTGTGACCCTTACAGTAAAGTTTCCCCTTCTGTTGAGGTGGAACCTCTTGTGCTGCAGCTTATATCCATTGCTCCTTGTCCTATCACAGGCATCAAGTGAAAAGAGCCTGTCCCCTCCCTCCTGACTCCCAGATCTCAGATATTTATAAATATTTATTAAATCCTCTCTCAGTCTTCTCCGTTCCAGACTAAAAAGCCCCAGGTACCTCAGCCTCTCCTCATAATGCAGTGTTCCAGTCCCCTAATCATCCTCATAGCCCTCTGCTGGACGCTCTCCAGCAGAGCCCTGTCCCTCTTAAACTGTGGAGCCCAAAACTGAATGCAGTACTCAAGATGAGGTCTCACCAGGGCAGAGTAGAGGGGGAGGAGAACCTGCCTCAATCTGCTGGACACGCTCTCCTTAATACACCTCAGGATCCCATTGGTCTTCTTGGCCACAAGGGCACATTGCCCTTGTGGCAATAACCAGTCCAAGATTAGACTGCAGCAGTGTGCAGACAAGTAGCCTGGAGCTCCTGCAGACCTGCTGGTTTCCTTCATTAGGTGTGTACCTGTTCTTCAGCCCCTCCCTTGGGGCAGTTCTGTGGTCCTGGAAATAACCTGTGATTGAAATTATCTGGATGTGTCACCTCTGTAAATGCTGCTATTGTGCTGTTCACAGATTCAAGGAAACGTTGGTCAATTGAGATCAGTTTTGATGATTGCTTCTGAAACTGCACGGGCAAAATGTGTGCATTTTTGACAAGCATGGACTTAGTCTGAAAAATCACTTATCTGCCTTTTTCTACAGAAGGTTTGTATAGTGAATTCCAGGGAAAGTCTTGTAGGAGAGTCTGTTCCTGCACAATGACTGCCACAAAATTCTGAAGCATGAGATCTTTGGTAGTTTTTAAAGGGTTTTTTTATTTCTTTCTTCACATTTATAACAATTCCAAATAGTGAATTAGTTTGAAAGAGCCTGTACTGTCTATAAGAGAAAATAGCATACAACTCTCTTTCTTTACCACATGGAATCATCTAGAATCATAGAATGCTAGGGGTTGGAAGGGACCTCCAGAAATCTAGTCCAAATCCCTGCAATGCAGGACCACTCAGGGCAGGTCACATAGGAATGTATTCAGGCAGGTTTTGAAGATGTCTAGAGGAGATGCCACAGTCTCTTTTGGCAGCCTGATCCAGTATTCCATGACCCTCCCAATTTTCTCATGTTGAGATGGAAGTTCCTGTGACTAAGTTTACATCCATTGACCCTCATCTGTCACTGGGTATCACTGAAAAGAGACTGGCTCTGTCCTCCTGACAGCCACCCTTCAGATATTTGTAGACATTGATGAGGTCTCCTCTCAGCCTTTTCTTCTCCAGACTAAACAGCCCCAGATCTCTCAGTCTTTCCTCATAAGAAAGGTGCTCCAGTCCCTTCATCCTTGTAGTCCTCCATTGAACTATCTCCAGTAGTTCCCTGTCCATCTTGAACCGGGGAGCCCTGGAACTGCACAGACTATTCCAGATATGGTGTAACTAGGGCTGAGTAGAGGGGAAGAAGAACCTCCCTCAAACTGCTGGACACACTCTTCTTAATGCACCCAAGTATCCTATTGGCATTCTTGGCCACCACGACGCATTGCTGTCCATAGATAACTAATTATCAACCAGCACTCTGAGGTCCTCCTCTGTGGAGCTACTCTCCAGCAGCAGCCCCTAACCTGTACAGGTGCATGTGGTGTTCCTCCCCAGGTGCAGGACTCTACCCTTATCCTTGCTGAACTGCATTAGGTTCACCTTTGCCCAGCTGTCCAGTCTGTCTCTGAACAGCAGCACAGCCTTCTGGTGTGTCAGCCACTCCTTCCCATTTTGTATCATCAGCAAACTTGCTGAGGGTTCACTCCCATCTCTCCAACTAGATGAATATGCTGATGATTATGTTGAGCAAGACTGGACCCAGCACTGACCCCTAGGGAACACCATTAGCTGCAGGTCCCCAGCTGGACTCTGTGCCATTGACCACAACCTTCTGGGCTCTGTTGTTTAAACAGTTCTCGATCCATCTTACCATCCACTCTTCTGAGCCACACTTCCTGGGCTTTCCCAAAAGGATGTTATGGGGGACAGTGTCAAAAGGCTTACTAAAGTCAAGGAAAACAACAACATCCACTGCTCTGTCTGTGTCTGCCCATTCAATCATACCATTACAGAAGGCTATCAAATTAGTCAAACATGACTTCCCTTTGGTAAATCCATGTTGGCTGCTCCTGATAGCCTTATTTTCTTACATGTTCTTAGAGATGACCTCCAGAATGACCTGCTCCATCACTTTTCAAGGGATGGAGGTGAGGCTTACTGGTCTGTAGTTTCCTGAGAAAGGCACCACTGTGCCTCAGTACTTTGGAATGAAGTATGGTTATCAGTCTTTATTAATTGCACTGGTAATAGTCTGTTAAAATGTAGAAGTTCTGGCAAACTGGAACCTCTTTAAGTATCCCTGGTGCTGCAAGCACAGTCCTTGCCTCAAAACATTTACAATCTGATGAGACGAGATGGCCAAGGAGATGAAGGGAAGTGCTTGCTAATGAAAGGTAAAGTGACTTGCAGAAAGTTACCCAACTCATTTATAACAGAGCTAGAAATGTACTTCCTGGTGCCCTCAGAACTAGGTGGAGATTTTCTAGCCAGTGAGAGATTTAAGTTTTGCTGTCTCACTGGCCTTCTAATCTAGGCTCAGCATTCACAGCATCACAGAAAAATTTATAGTGATTGCTTCTACCCCTGGAAGGATTTAAGGTATCAGATCTGAAAACTACAGAAGTCTTATACACGGGAAAACTGTACAGGGTCGTGTTTAGGCGCTTCTAAAATGGTTTCAGTCGATTTCTACCTAGTACATAAAACAGGATGAATAATTTCCCCCCCAAAAAACAACACTTTTAAACCACTTTGGGTTTTCTGTTTATGTGAAATATCCAGTACGTACTTCTATTGCCTGTGGGTGAGATGTTTTACTGACTTCTATTAAAAGAAGTACAAAGTGAAAGCATCCCAGGTTCATGGCTTCACGACAAACTAGCGCGAAACTCTCCAGCAGGATTTCTTTTTTATTACCTGCAAATGCTGATTCATCAGAATTGCAGTGCTCTTTGGAAAGAATTCAAAGCAGACAAGAAAGCAAGTGAATTTTTGCTGGAAGTCTCTCTGATTTCTTTTGTCTGGTTTCTCAGTATCCTGTGGTCTGCCTTTTGAAGGAGCTGACTGTGGAGCACTGGCAGTGCTGGTTCTCCAGCTCACAGGCTGGCACACTGCCTATTAGAACCACTCATTCAGGCAGCAGGTTAGCCTCTCAATGTAGGGTGAGGATGCAAGAGCACACAGGAGAGCAATGGACTCCCTGGTCTACCTGACTGAGGGGAAAAAATGAGCGTCTGTTACCTACAAATGTGCTGTAGGGTGAAGCGAAATTCTGGCCTGTGAACCATTTTTTTAGTCACTTCCATTCACTAATGCAGAACATTTTTAATGCTTCATTGCTTGCTAGAGAACTGGAGATTGGGAGAAGGAAATGCTGCATTTTGTTTTCTTCCATGGCACAACAAAAGCATAGATAAGAAACCTCCACAAGTTGCAATTAGCATGTTCCCCACCTGCTGACTCCCAGGGCTCTGCTCAGTCATACATAATAGAAAGAGGAAGAGGTCGTACTCGAATATTCTTCATTCAGATGCAGTTGTGCTAAGTGCTGGCTGGGGGAAGATTTTCAGTGTGAAAGCTTCTCAGCAGTAGGAAGGTCTGGGACTTGCTGTCAAACACAGAGCAATGTAGACTTCTGAGGAACCCAGTTCTCCAGGGTAAGGCCCAGATGTTTCACTCCAGCTGCAGGAGGATACTTTCCTAAAATACAGGCACTGCAGAGCATAGCTATAAAGCTTTATGTCCTAATGAGCCTCTCTGAAGCCCTGACCAAAGGACCATCACAGGGCTACAGCTTGCAGTGCTGCAGTTTTCAAGATAAAAAGCATTCAGGTTTCTGCTGCTGTTAGCTCTCCATCCCCTGCTATGGAGGCACTTCAACTTCTCTTCTCTCTTAACTGGACAATGTACCCTATACCTCTTTGAGGCACAGCACAGAACTGAAACCTTTTTGATGTGGTTGTCTTTGTAGTCCTGTAATTTTATTGCTCTCTGGATGAAAAGTTGAGGCTTTTCTTTATTTATTTTTCCTCCCCCGGGTACTGGGGTATGATAATTTTCTATTTCACAGTTTTGGTAACCACTGAATATGCATAACCTCTGCTGTTAAAAGGAACAAATATTTTTCATTAGTAACAAAGTGATCTTCTGGCAATGAGATGTGAGTACAGGAATTCCTAAGGCTGAAGTTTTGCTGTGGGAGAAAGGAGGTGACTCTTTGGGTTGACATGGCTGCAGAAGCGACTGTCGAGTGCAAAGCTCCAGGATTTTGGTAGAGAATGCATAGAAGATGGATGATGAGAAACGGGAGCATAAACTGATCTGTCTTTTGCTATCAGAACAAATAACCCACTATTTTTCTTTGAATTTTAAGTGTTCCTGAGGGACTTCTTGGAAGGATTTCAGAGTCCATTACCTGTTGTGGCTGGATGTGTAAATGTATGTTAAGGTTGCCGGGGAAGATCTTCTCTAAGACCTCAAAGTCCTGCTCATCATCAGAGATGTTATCATTTTTTAAAACAGTAATTTTGTACATCTCCAGTTCTTGTTTTGTTTGATGTTTAAGGTTGATTGGTTGGTTAGTTGGTTTCCTTTGACTTCCCTCTTGCCTTTAATAATTGCAGTTTCTTTGTTTCATCACAGACTGGGATTTAACCTAGGAGGGTTGGTGCACAAAGAGCTTTGATCTGTTCTGTAGCAGTTACTGGTGCATCACACAGTTGTGCATTGTGTGAAAACCCTCTTCAGAGTAGCAATCAAATCATGTGGAGATCTGTGCAGGAAGGTTCCCACAGCATCTTCTTGCACCACCTGTGGAGGTGTGACCTTTTATAATTGACAGTCTGGGAATTGTTCATATATGTGTCATTGATTCATGGTCTATTAGACATTGGCTCTGCAGCTGAAGTTAGCTGAGTGGCTTCTTTAATGTGTGAGTACAGTTTAGGTTTGGAACTAAAACCTAAAGCCTCAGTGTTACCAGTAAGAGACCACTTTGTCCTTTTTTTTTTTTTTTTTTTGAGTGGGAATATTATTTCTTCAAATTTGAGATTAGAGAAGCAAGAGGGCTGCTAATTGCTAGCATACAGAAGACACCATGGTCTCATATTGCAAAGGTATCTTTATGGATAAATTGATTGAGTCTGAGCATTGGTCAGGTTGGTCAGCTTTGACATTTTCCTAATTGTTGTGCTAATCATGAGGGTGATCCTCGATGTGATGAGAACAGGCCCACTGATGAGGGAGCAGTAAATGCTTTTGGACAAAGTATTTTAAGAGTCACAGCAGTAGGCTGTGAATTGTGCTCATTGTGATCCTACATAGCAGGTAACAGAAGTTGGACAGCTTTCAACATCTGAACAAGGGTCCACAGAGTCATAGACTGAGTTGGAGAAGCCCTTTTAAAGATCATCTAGTCCAACGTGACTGTAATCAGCAGGGACATCTTCAACTAGATGAGATTGCTCAGAGCCCTGTCCAATTTCATCTGGAATGTTTCCAGAGATGGAGCATCTATCACCTCTCTGGGGAACCTATGCCAGTGGTTCACTACCCTCATTTAAAAAAAAAAAAAAAAAAAAAAGTTTTCTTTTTCTTTAGTCAGAATCTCTGCTCTTTTAGTTTAAAACCATCACCCTTTCTCCTGTTGCAGTAAATCCTGCTAAAAAGTTTGTCCACGTCTTTCTTATAGGCTTCTTTTGAGTACTGAAATGTCGCAAGAAGGTCTTCCTGGAGCTTTCTCTTCTCCAGGATGAACCACCCCAGCTCCCTCAGCCTTTCTTCACAGAGGTGTTCCAGCCCTCTGATCATTTTTGTGGCCTTCCTCTGGACCTGCTCCAAGAAGGTCATGTCCTCCTGTGCTGAGGACTGTAGAGGTGGACATTGTACTCCAGGTGGAGTTTCATTGCAGTGGAGTAGAGGGGCAGAATCCCCTCCCTCAGCCTGCAGGCAACACTGTGTCTGGTGCAGCCCAGGATACAGTTGGCTTCTAGGCTGCAAGTGCACATTTGTGGGGTCATGTCCAGCATTTCATCCACCAGTACCCCCAAGTCTTCTCTACAGGGTTGCTTTCAGTCTCCTGATTCTCCAGCCTGTATTGAAACCAAACATTATGCAACTTGAGAGTGCAGCTGCGTATCTCAAAGGGCTATAGGCAAAGGGTGAGCATGTTAGAGCAGGCCAAAAGAGCAACCTCATCTCCCATTACTTCAGCAGGACTCCCAAAACCAGTGGTCCATGTCCTGGAGGTGGTCCATAAATACATGGGAGGAAGATATTTCTTTCTAAAGTCAATGCCTCCTGCACAGATTGCATCATCTACATTGCATTAGTCTTAAGTGAGCTCTTTGTATTGTGAACTTACTGGGGAAAAATGTGTGCGTGAGTTCTTTTGAACATTATTTTTGAAGCATACAGTTTATTATTCTTTTTTCATTAACTGTGCAAGTACTGCAGTCTGTGCTCTCTCAAATGTTAAATAAGAGAATAAAGACATTTCTCTGAAAGGTTAGAAAATGAACATAGAAAAAATGACGTAGGAATAAAGTTTGGGTCTTGGTTCAAAAGAGCAAAAGTTTAATTTTCTCCATAGTATTGGCAATTGCTGGTTCAGCCTCTGCCTGTTGTCTCAAGGCTTACTTTCTTTTTTTACCATTGGCTCCATCTTTTTCACAGTCCAATGGACTTGGCTAAACTGAGTTTTTTGAATGATTATTTGTTTTGACGTCCTTAGGGTAATTTAAGGAAGTTTTAGTAGTTTCCCACTTTTTCTTCTTTGCCCATATGGTAAATTATTGCAAGTGGCAGGGTGATTATTCATTTCATAGATGAGTGTGTAAGATGGCCCTTTGGTGGGTGTTATGGTAAGGAGTGTCTGCCTGATGTTACACTGAACATAGCATAGATTATTTAAGAGCATTTAATTCAGTTTTCTTAGGCACAATCCCAACAGTTCAAGAGGTGCATTAACAAAAAGGAGCAAGAAGTGTTCTAGGAGGTAGATTTTGCTTGAAGGATTTGAAGCCAAAAGAGCAAGGTGGAAGAGGAGCCTGCATGCTTTTTTCAAAGGCCCACCTACATCCCTTACCCTTCTGTGTACAAATTCACACCTGGATCAGACTCAGTGGCAGCTTGAGGCCATTCCCTCTTATCACTAATTCTCTGCGAGAAGAGACCATCACCAACCTCTCCACAATGTCCTTTCAGGTGGCTGTAGACAGTGATGAGGTGTCCCCTCAGCCTCCTCTTTTTCAAACTCAGTCCATGACACTTCTGTTCATGCATTTGTTAGAAGAATGAAAAAAATGTTTGTATAAATATTTCTCACCAAAAATCTGTGTGTCCTTTGGAGCTTTCCTCGTTTAAGAAGCTCAGAGTGGTTGGAGTAAGGCAGCTTCCTCACATGTCTTCTGACAGTCTTCTTCAATGTGGGGTCAGAAAAGTTTATTCCTTTGGTCTCTTTCAGTCCTTAAACCGAAAGAATAATGATTTCTCGGGCACTGAGCTGGTGCATCTACCTGATTCCAACTCTGCAAAACACTGAGCCTCAGTGCTCACAGCTCTTTGTTGGGTCACTCCGGCCACAATTCACAAATAATTCTCCCTGGGGGCATGAGATGGATGTAGACAGCGAATTTTAAGGATTTGCCAGAGTGCCATACCGAGCACAGATACTACAATCTGTATTTGGAGATTGATTTGTTTTCCCCTTGATCCCATTTGAATCTTCTCTTGTTTAATGTGCAGCAAGTTCTAAAAATACACCTGTCTTGAAAGGATGTGTCACATATGTCTATTTGTGAAAGCCACCACCAGGACTGGCATTTGAGATGCTTTGGATGGACCCCTGTACCCACCTCCACATCAAAGACAGGTAATAGCTTTGCCGTGACAATGCTCCTTTGCCATTCCTTCTCTCACTCACTGCCCTCACAGCCCCAGATTCAGTGGAACTATCCCTGAAAGTGAAGCTGAGAGAATTTCTCTGAGGTTTTTGCCTAGACAGTTTCAGACCTTCAGTGAGATGAGAACAAATTAGTCTGGTCTATATTAAGATTCACTGTTAGGCTGATGTGGATTTCCCTGAACTTTTTCTCATTACCAAGAGCTTTAGCTAAGTGTCCCAGAGCTTTTTAACAAATTTATTCAGTAAAGGCCCCACACAAGTCAGTAGATCTACAGAAGGTTAAGCTTGGCTCCCAAGTGCTGGCCAGAATTCTCCCTGTGGCTTGAACTGCCTTTCTACCATTACTTTCAGATGTGACCTTGAAGCCACGTCTCATCATGTTTCCTTCTTCCTCCTATTCATTCCAAATGCCACTGCCCTGACCCTTGTGAATCTACAGCCTATCTTTTCATAGCAGCAGGCAGAGCTGTTGGTCACATTTGATGCCCTTCTCTCAAAAAATACTTAGGACCAGTATTCTTCATTCTCCTGCTTTTTTTTTATGGCTCCGGTTACAGCATCCAAATTGATTAGATGAGGAAGATTCATACAATGTCAAACCAAGCAACTCTAATAGTACTTTTGCCCTAGTTTAGCTATCTGGGTATTAAAAAGGATGTCAGGTGTGTTTCTGGTTTGAGTACGTGCTTATTCCTCACTTAGATGCATAGTTATTTGTCTTCTCCCTGAATCGTGTGGCCCTTCAATATAGCGAGAGCTACTGCCCTCCTCACTGGGAAGGATTTGGAACAAGCTTGTGTTTTTAACTGCTGGAATAAGTGATAATGAATATAACCATTCTGAAACTTAAGACTGACCAAAAAGTTTGCAGAGTCTCCTTTGCTGGAGACTTTCATAACCTGTCTGGACACAATCCTGTGCAGCCTGCTCTGGGTGACCAGGTTTTAGCAGATGGATTGGACTGGGCAAGCTCCAGTCCTCACAGGACATGGCAATGCGTGCAAATGCCTTCGGTGCAGTATCATGTCTATGAGTGGATAGCTGAAACTGAGGGTGGGGCAAGACTGGAGAGTTTCATTTGTATTCATTTACACTGCCCATTCCCTGAAGTCCTTGATAAATCAGTTGTGCTACAGTCCTGTCTAATAGCCAGGTGGGAACAGGGCTGCAGTGTGTCTTGCGCTGTGCAGAGATGCAATGAGAAGGGAGCACCACCAAAACCTGTTCAGTCATTAGACCTGTAGCAGGACTTCAGTGGGCACATATAAAATGATGGGTTATTCATGAAGAATTTGTTAATATGCGGATCTGGGAACATGTTAGCTGTCAGTGCTGCTTCCATTTCAGCCTTGACTTTATGGCTTTAGCCTATCTGTGAAAGGAGAGCTAGTAACCTATGAATTTCAAAGGAGAGTTGAGTTGTAAGGATTAATTGGTTCCTCTTACTGCTGAATGTTTTGGAAAATGAAAGAAGCTGTGTAAGTAGTACAATTGTTTCCAACAAATCATTTTTGTTTTCTGAATTTTCTCTGGAAGGAAGTTGTAGTGAGGTGAGGGTGGGGGTCGGTTTCTTCTCCCAGGTAGCAAGTGACAGGATGAGAGGAAACTGTCTCAGGTTGTGCCAGGGGAGGTTTAAGTCAGATATTAGGAAAAAAATTCTTCACTAAAAGAGTGGTTAAGCATTGGAAGAGGCTGCCCAGGGAAGTGATGGAATCACCATTCCTGGATAGATGTGGTACTTAGGGACATGATTTAGTGGTGGACTTGGCAATGCTGTGTTAATGGTTGGACTTGATCTTGGCTGTCATTTCCAACCTTAGTGATTCTGTGATTTTTATGGTAGGAATATTTATATTCTCGAATTATTTTTTTCCTTTTCAGAGATGGATTTAAGTTGCCTGAGTGAAACACACAAGTATTGTTTGTATAATGTCAAATTGCTCCAAAGTACTAGAGACAAAAGACAGAATTCAGAAACTCCCTCACTATCATATAGTCCCCTGAAGTGCCTCATTACTTAGTGACACTTAATCGCATTTAATCTGCAGTAAATCTCTGCATGTCATTAAAATTCTGCTAGGCATTACTTTCACATTATTTCTGGGAAGTTCGAAGTAGGAAGTGGCTCGGATTTATTTTGCTCTAAACATCTTATGCTGAGCAAAGGAGAAACAATTTTATGGGCTTTGTTCACAGAGATACCACATTAAAAATAAGTCTGTCTAGCAAAGGTAGGATATAAAGCATTTCTGTGTCCATCTGACACCAGTATGCCTATCTTCCACTTTGCTATACTTTAAAGCCTTTTTACTATTTTTATGAAAGGAGGTTTTTTTTTTTTTTGTGGAGGGTTGAAAAATCACCCCCCAAATAAAATTTACCAGACCATCTCAGAGGACTCAGAAGTAAGATAAAGCTCTATTTTACAGCAAAGCTAAACTTACAAGCACATATGCACAATATATTTGCATGCATTTACAGTTATATACAATTATTTACAATTTAGAAATAATACAGAAATCCAGTCCTCCCTCTCTGGACAAAGAAAGCCCAGAAGGGGCCAACACCACCATCTTTTCTCCCCTCAGATAGAAAACCAGCCAGATCTCACCTGTTACCAGCAAAAGGTTAGTAGACAGTGTGGAGGAGTCAGAGAGGTGAAGGAACAGCAACAGAGCCCACAACCCAAGAGCCAAGAAAGCAAAATTGTTTATGCATTGCCATTTCATTCCTCTTAGCAAACCAATGAATGACAGAGATTTTACCGTTTTCCTGGCCTGTATCAGGAATAGTGTGGGCAGCAGGACTAGGGAAGTCATTCTGCCCCTGTACTCAGCACTGGTTAGGCCACACCTTGAGTACTGTGTCCAATTCTAGGCCACTCAAGAAAGATGCTGAGATGCTCAGACATGTCCAGAGAAGGGCAACAAGGCTGGTGAGAGGTTGGAGCACAGCCCTACAAGGAACGGCTGACAGAGCTGGCGTTGTTCAGCCTGGAGAAGAGTAGGCTCAGAAGAGACCTCATTGCTCTCTACAACTACTTGAAAGGAGGTTGTAGTCTGGCAGAGGTTGGTCTCTTCTCCCAGGCACCCAGTGACAGAACAAGAGGACACAGTCTCAAGCTGCACCAGGGCAGGTTTAGGCTGGATGTTAGGAAGAAGTTCTTCACAGAAAGAGTGATTGGCATTGGAATGGGCTGCCCGGGGAGGTGGTGGAATCACTGTCCCTGCAGGTGTTAAAAGCAGGCTGGATGAGGCACTTGGTGCCATGGTTTAGTTAATTAGAAGATGTTAGGTGTTGGACTCGATCATCTCAAAGGTCTTTTCCAACCTGGTTAATCCTGTGATTATTATTTTTACGACTAATACTCTGTTCCTTCACTCTGTATTCAAAAGAATGTCCAGGAAATTCCTCTATTTTGTCTATCATTTGGAACCAAAATAAGGAGTCAGCTCTTAAACTGCTACAATTTTCATATTTACCTCCACCATGCAGAAACAAAAGGCAGTTGCTTCGGATGCACTGTATCAAGCTCAGGGAAGCCACTGGAACTGCCCCAAGGATGATGGCTGGCCAAAACATTCAGCCTTCTGGAGCACAGCATGTGACTTCATTCCATGCTGCGTTTTTTCATGGAAGCCCAGCTTCCTGACTCCTCTGAAGATGTCAGAGTCACAGCTGTTTGATGAGGCTTATTTTTAAAAGAACAGAAAGTTAAAAAAAAAAAAACCAAACAAAAAAACCCCAACCAAACAAAAAAAACCCCAACTCACACCAACCACACAGTGAATGAAAGCGCAGTCATACAGAAATGCTCTTCTACATTTATTAATGTTTTTTAAATACTACGATTTAAGGTCTGGGATTTTTTACACCACATGTTATGAAACTAGGAAAGAGGAAGCATCTGATTTCTTTAGTAAATGTTGATCCCCTTAGTGAGGATACACCTTGTACTTCTAAGCAGTTGTTAATAAGCAATTAATCTGAGTGACAACACAGATGATGCTGGCGATGGAAAAATCAGCTTGAGGAGACAATTTCTCCTTACTGGAACAGCACAGGCCTTTCAGGATGAAACTGGGCAATGCCATGTGACAGGCCACCAAAGATCTTCATGAGATGACCATAACATAATGTGTTCCTAACTGTTCAGAAAGTGCTCAGAAACACTAGTCCATTTGACTAGTTCGACTGGCCCCCCAGTTCAAGAGGGACATAAGAACTGCTTGGAGAGTCCAGCAGAGAGCAACAAGGGTGATTAAGGGAGAGACTGAAGGAGCTGGGGCTCTGCTGCTTGGAGAGGAGGAGGCTGAGGGGTGACCTCATTCGTGTTTATAAAGATGTGAAGGGTAAGTGCCAGGAGGATGGAACCAGCCTCTGCTTAATGATGCCCAATGACAGGACAATGGGCAATGGGTGGAAGTTGAGGCATAGGAAGTTCCATGTAAATGTAAGGAGGTTTTTTTTTCCCCGTGAGGGTGACAGAACACTGGAAGAGGCTGCGCAGAGGGGTTGTGGAGTCTCTCTCTCTGGAGCTACTCAAGACCTGCCTGGACGTGTTCCTGTGTGATCTGGTATAGGTGATCCTGCTCTGGCAGGGGGGTTGGACTGGATGAGCTTTCTAGGTCACTTCCAGCCCTTGACATTCTGTGATTCTGTGACTTGCCACTTCTTGTTGAGCAAGTGATTTATAAGGGTGCAACTGTGGTATGTGCTGCTGTCCTTTTTTCACCAGACAGATAATAGATTTTAATTCAGATCCCGATTGTATGGACTTCACTCTGGTTTTAAGCTCCCTTTGTTCTCTTTATTGTAAAGGTTTCTCTGCCAGAGTGAGATACAAAGTTAAACAAGTGCTGTGTGTGTCTTCCAGAGGTCGATAGTTTTAAGACAGCAGAATCACAGAAATAGGCATATTCTGTCAGCTTTCTGCTTTAAACCTTTTCATACCTGCCAGCTTTCATTTAGATTTAAGTTCAGCACCAACTCTACCCCATCACCAAGTCCCTCCTGACTCTGAGGACTCCCAACCCAAAATTTCCATCAACTCAAGTAGACTTCAGTGGTACCTGCTTTTCATTTTTATTGTGAATATTTTCCATTGGTTTCCCTGCCATGTGCCTTCAGGGGGTAAGTGGAATGGGTAAAGAAAAGATAGCCTGCTGGAGTTCTAGAAGAGAGTGTCAGGGTGCTGTCATACCCAAAGTAGAAAGGTTTTCAGAGAGCAAAATATTTACAAGAATCCCAAGAGATAGCCAGCCCCTAGGTTCAAGTGCTGTCTGCTGGCACCCACATTTGTCAACCCATATTTGTATCACTGATCACAAACATCTCTGGCTCAGAATGAGCAAAAAGGTCATGCAAATGGCAAGGTCAGGTATGCACCTTTCCCACTAGTAGCACTTCTTTTTCCTGAGGTTGTTTTCCAGTGCAGTGACTTCTGTGGTCATGGCAGTCAGACACTACTCAGCTCACTCCTCAGTGGAAGATGGCAGTACCTAGTGATCAGGAGGCACTCTCTGGAGGGCTGAAAGATTTTTATTTGCAAGTGCTTTAGGCTGGAGTGGATCAGAAAGATTGTTTCAGAGGGACAGATACCACAGACCAGAGGACCAGGCAAAGTGCTGAAGAGCTGATGGTCTGTGCACCTCCTTTAGTGCCTCCCCCAGCAAGATTTTGGGTTTTGTCTGGCTCTTGGACACATTTTGGCAGCATCAGTAATACCCCTGACCGTAAAGAGAATTAATTATTGGCAAGAGCTGTGCTGTGCAGAGAGAAGGCTGCTGGTAGCCATGTGTACTTGAAGTGGGGAATGGGGGAAGGGAATAAACAATTACATGAATTAATGTGTAAGATCAGTGAATTGGTAAAAACAAAACTGGCTACATCATTACACAGCTTAAAAAGAAAGACAACAGTTATGCAAAACTGTGATTAGGGAAGACATATTAAAAGCAGTCCGTGAAAGAAGTTGAAAGTCACCTAGAAGCAGTGTATCAACTAAAGCAAGTGTGGTCCTGGGGGTGAGGGGAACTCATGGAGTATGTCTAAGCACAGGTGGACAGGGAGGGCATGACAGCATCCACCAGAGAAGGACATCTTTTTATGTGAGCTCACATCCTAACAGCATGCCTGGCCCTGCTGGTAAGATGTCCAACCCCCAGCTGCCAAGGTCTGTCACTAGGGTCAGGTGCACCACAGCAATGAATCCAAATGTTCCTTTAGTCTGGGCAGGGAGGGAGAAGAACTGGCTTGGGCTAGGGCTTAAATCAGATTCAAACACCATGGTTGATCCCACCATGACAAAGGCTAAGAGGTCTCCATGCTGCAGTTGCATTTATAAACATCTCCATAATAATTTTAGTGTGCTCTTCACGATTAAGACTTTCCAGATCACTGTGATGCAGCTGGGCTCACTCAAAATCTCAGATCCAAATAGTTTTATCAGGTCATTTTAGACTTTATGAAACCCTGAAGTGTTCGGATTGTCAACAGCTTTGAGCCTTGGAGAAGACTTGTATGGAACTTGAATTTGAAATTAAATTTTCAAGATGTTTTGTTTTGTTTTGATACTTCTATTTCATACTTGTGCTTCATCCCCCAACCTGACTAACTCACTTTCATACGTATCTTCTCCTCTTTAGCAGCCGTTTCCTTACTGAGGGCTTGCTGCAGTCTGTTTGCCTGCCTATTTCAACCTTGAGGTACTAATAAATTTCTTTCTAATGTAGGTGAGTTTTACACTATGTAACTCAAAAGTTTTTCTGTGACAGCAAGCCCTGAGTGAGTGTGGACTGGGAGAGTTACAAGCTGCTTGTACAAAGATAGTAGTTCCTTGTCATCTATTTGGTCTTATTTATCTCCCCAGCTCATATGAGTGTGCCTAGGCGGCCAAGAAGGCCAATGGCATCCTGGCTTGTATTAAAAATGCTGTGGCCAGCAGGAGTAGGGAGGTGATTGTCCCCTTGGACTCAGCTTTGGTGAGGCCACACCTTGAGTATTGTGCTCAGTTTTGGGCACCGCAATACAAGAGAGATGTGGAGGTGCTGGAGCAGGTCTAGAGGAGGGCAACAAAGCTGGGGAAGGGCCTGGAGAATGAATCTTATGAAGAGTGACAGAGGGAGCTGGGGCTGGTTAATTTGAAAAGAAGGCTGAAAGGAGACCTCCCTGCTGTCTACAACTACCTGAAGGAACATTGTGGAGAGGCTGGTGGTGGTCTTTTCTCACAGGTAACTGGAGACAGAACAAGGGGGAAACAGAACAAGGTAGAATAGCCTCAAGCTGAGACTGTGAAAAACTTTTTCCTAATGTCCACTCTAAACCTACCCAGAGAGAGTGGTCAAGCACTGGAATGAGCTGCCCAGGGAGGTGGTTGAGTCACCAACCCTGGATGTGTTTCAGGGTCGTTTGGATGTGGTGCTTAGGGATATGGTTTAAGGTGCATCTTGTAGAGTAGGGTTATAGGTTGGACTTGGCGATCCTGAGGGGCTTTGCCAACCTGGATGTTTCTGTGATTTTTGTGATTTCCAGATCAAAACCCTCAAGT
Source organism: Ramphastos sulfuratus (assembly GCA_013399055.1). Taxonomy (NCBI): domain Eukaryota; kingdom Metazoa; phylum Chordata; class Aves; order Piciformes; family Ramphastidae; genus Ramphastos; species Ramphastos sulfuratus. The sequence continues at coordinate 2,941 of WBNM01022380.1, read as the reverse complement.
GCTCAGCACGGTTTGAATCCTCTAATTGTGCTGCTGTAGCCGTGTGACTGGCTGAGTAATTCCCTGCAGAAGGAGACAAAGCACATGTTACAAAGCTCAGAGAATAGTGTTTAAAATGTGGATGAGTGGCAGCAGTGTGCAACACTCATGCCACTTTGCCTGAAGTCTCCTACTATCGCTGCAGTTGCATGAAAGCTTTAAGGTAGCAAGTGTAGTGATCCGAAGGGAAGAGCATGGGTGGGGAGGGAGCACTAGCTAGACCTTTGGGCTTGTTTCCTCTTGTTTTCAACAACCCTCTGTCTCTGAAACCGGTTTCAACTGTCATTTATCAGAACGAATGGTTCCTCGGAGATCTCAGTGAGCAGGCAGGATTCTTGCATCGTGGACGTAAGGAAACAGGCGCCTTGCCCACAACCGGGGAGCCTGAGTCAGTTTGAGCTGTTCCGCAGCGGTGTAGGACAGAATGAGAAAGAGAGCAGCTGGTATTAAACATGCAGGGATCCGCTAAAGTGCTCCTTTTACAGGTAATAGGTGGGGGGCGGAGCACGGGCAGATAAAACCCGATTGTCCCCATTTTACAACAAGCCTCCTGCTGTTTTCAGGACGGCTAATTGCGCCGATTGTCCCGACCTTAGTATCCTCCTTTCATACGGGAGCTGGTCGTTGAATTGCAACTTGTTTTTCGGCCGGCCGCCGGCGGAGAAGGCTCCGTGTGGCACGGCAAGGCTGGCTGGGTGTGTGTAGAGCCGTGTGCGCTTCCAGAGCGGACACATAGGAAGGCTCGGCTCAGCGGCTGCAAGCAGAGCTGTTGGCAGAGCCAGGGAGGGAGTCTGGCAGAAGCTTTGTGAGCTCTATCAGGTAGGCAAAGGCACAAACTACATGCTTATTCTTACCTAATTTCATTTCTCAAAGTGGGCGGCCTTACTAGCAGGGAGATGGGTGCACAAAGTCCTTCTCTGCTCATGGCAGTCAGGCAGGGTTGGTGAGAGCAGCTGGGTGCATTTGCCCAGAATCCACTATGTATGAATGAGATCAATAGCTGTGCTAAAAAATCACTGAGCCATCTGGGATTTACAGATAGAGGATTGACTTGCAAATGCTACTGAAACTGAGATCTGCAGTAACATGAGAGATGGCATAGAAAGTTACCTACAAGACCTGAAATGGCCTACTGGTACCTTTCTCAGCCCTTGGTTGCAAAGAAGCTTAGGAAAGGGTGAAAAAATGCTGAGTTAGGAGGATATGATGTTTGGCTGCTGGGGTTTTTTAACCTTGTTGTTGATAAGCGTTTTGAATGTACCACAAGATAACAGAAAACAGAGCTTTATTCTACCAGTACCTGGTGGCTGCTCAAACCCAAATTTTCTGTCTGTGTGCAGACTGAGAAAACCCATAACCAGTGGGGAGAGGGACAAAGAGAGGAGAAAAGGCTTGTTCAGAAACAGGGCAGAGGATGTATTTGGAAATGGAGTTTAGATTTTGAGTCAGTTTTATGCTTATTCTGTGATTATACAGAATCACAGCAGCTGGCAGGCTGCAAAGAGGAACTAGGGATGAACCAAGATCTGAGGCCGAAAAGAAAATGCAGGAGGAATCTTCTGCCCTAGATGAAGGGTACAATGCATTCATAAGAGAGACTGGTCACCTACCTAGCACCTTTTAGCATGCATTTTAGGTATGGAATTAGTCTTTCATTGATTAGCAGACATATTTCCCCAAAATACTTCACAGGAAGAAACTTGAGATATGGTAAAGTGTCCTGTGGATCTCTGATCAACCTCTTCTAAAACACGGCCAGGGATAGTGAGAGGTTGGTTGCTGGCATGGGATGTATTGCACAAGTCAGGTAAATAGATACAGGTTCATGGTACAGAGCATAAGGAGTATGCTGGTCTGTGTACTTCTCTTCTGGTTTTCAACATGGGCAAAAACAGATGGTGAAATTCAGCCATCTATAACCATGCTCGACATCAAAGTAGGAAAATACTAACATTTGGAGCTTACAAAGATTCAACAACTCAGCCCATGCTAAAGAAGTTGGGGGAAAAAAAAGCAAACTCTGGACATACAAACCAAATGCCCTGGTGTTTTACCTGCTTACCCATTCCAGTAAAGCAGAACACCTTTTCTCTTTTGTTTCTTTTTTTTTTTTTTTCTTGGCAGGGCCTGACTTTATGTTAGCTTGGATAGTCACACTGTCCTATGCTTGTTTAGTCTCTGGTTCTAGTATTTATTTTATGCAGTTGTTGTGTGCAAATCTACATCAAAGAAGGGAAGATTTTGGTGGTGAGGGATGCCATCTCTGAACTACATATGAGAGAGTTTGTAAATAAATGGGGGGAAACAAAATGCAGTATGTTAGGTGATCGTTAGTCCTCTCTAACAGTGGTATTGCTGTGTATTTGGAGGCTTGGTAGTATTAACAATATTTGCCAGATATTTTCCCTGAGTTTATTTCTTGATGGAGGTAGTCACAGTGCTTCATGTGAAACTTTCATCAGTGGAAGGCCAGTGGAAGACACTGTTCATAGCTGTAGTTTTTTCTCATTGGCACTACACAACAGATGTAGTGGTGCTGTGACCTAACTCTACTGTCCTTGGTGATGTGTGTTATGATTAATATAAAATATTATTATTTTCCTAGTATGAATATTAATTATTCTTTATTACTATTTAAAAATTCACCGGGTTGCGTGAAATTTGCTTGGATTCTCAGTCAACAGCAAGTATTTACAAAGAAAGGGTATTTATAAACACAGAATTAAACAGTTTAAACAGTCAGAACTTGTAAAATAGGAATGCGGCAAACAGCAAAATTCTAACTGTGCAACAGGCATTACTGGCTGTGGTCACAAGGTGAACCAAACAGGCTTGCTCAGTGAGTAGCCCAAGTTAGCCCTGGTAAGGAGGGGTCTGACTCTGGGTTATAAGTGAATTGTAA